>UZAF01018855.1:6778-28988 GCA_900617895.1 Haemonchus placei
TTTTAGATTTATCATGCCCATTTGAAAACATTAGGTCTAGGGGACCGGTTTTTGAAGTTAAATTGTTGAATGAAGGTGGATAGCGATTATCTTTAGGTTTCCAACTCTGACGAAGGCGATAACGCCGAAACGTAAGTGGATACGAATTTATTTTAAATCTTGGCAGCAGGTTTTATTAGAATCTTACAAAATTAATGCAAAGCTATGCCAAGATTTATCGAGAGTCGAACATGGACGATTATGCTCAATAATGTTTTCAAATATATTCCCAGACAAGTCTGAGTCTGATACCCAACAAAGTAATTTGGGAGGAAAGAAGGGAAACACTGAAGCTATGCGTGTGATAGTGCACCACTTGCCACTAGAAAACCTTCATCCAGATGTTGAGAAACTCAAGAAGAAAAGGCATTTATGTCCACTGGTGATCCGGAACGTCACATATCGTGACTTTCACCATTAAATGCAGGTCAACAAGTATTGCAGATATTCCGGGCAAATACTTAGGTCTAGGTCTTACGCCATGGGTTCATATTTAGATCAAAGAGGCACCTAATTTGGCCCGCCCGGGAGCGGCTGCCGTCGGTTGCGTTGCCTAGACTGACTATGCACTTGCTATGCTGCAACATAATTGTATAGGTGAGAGACCGATGCACAAATTCAGCACTCTCAACTTCTCAGGTATTCATACGCGACTGATGGCTCAGGACAACTCGGCATAAATTCTGCTATTATATGCCTATTATATACTATTATTTTATTATATTTTATTCTATTATTGTATGCAACGGCTCGTTGTTCTTAGTTTAGGTCGCGATTTAAGGGAATGTTGCCTCCTGGTATACATCACTATTGCTTGGTTTCTTTTTACAAGTATTGCCGGCATTGTTCATTTCTTTCGTCGCCTCATGTTATACTTTTCTGGTCTGTTTGGACGCACCAAGAGTGCAGTTTCAATAAATAAATTAATTAATATTATGTAAGCAGTTTTTACTTCAAAAAATCTGTAAAAAGTACAGAGGGTTCCTAGTGAAGTAACAAAGTGAGATCATCCTAGAACGCAAAAAGTTTGGCCACAGCAATTGCAACAAATGTCAAAAGTAAGGAAAAAGTAGATGATGTGTTGCATAGATCCGTGTCACAACAGCACGTGGTAAAATCGTCACTGGATCTTCTACATCCATTTTCCTGAAATTTCAGTAGAATACACTGATATTGGTTTATTATACACTAGTAAGCTATCATTCAGGGATCATACAGGTACGAATGTCAGCGAAGGAAATCATTTGATTGAGTGTTTCTTTTTTTCGTATTTCTGCTCTCAAGTTACTTTTCGCTCCATTCTTTGATTTTTCAAGATGGTTCCGCCTCGGCTGAGCCCGGGTCCGGAATATTCTCCCCGAAAGCGGCGTCGCGCACGTCGCACCCACCGCGTATCGCAGATATGCGACGGAAAATTGGAGCGCGCATTTTGTGAGGTAGGAGTCCTTAAATTATTTGAAATGGCTGACCGCTCTCTTCAATTCCAATGCGGTCTTGCTCGTTGCTAGGATTCATTCTAATTAGTCAAGTCTAGTAAACATGAAAAAGGAAAAAGAAAAAGAGGAAACTGATCAAAACTCATAAGAAAAGAAAGGCANTCAACGAAAAATATTGCGTCATATCGACTTGCGGGGAGACGGGGTTAGAACGGTAATTGCAGTGACATTTGCCGCATGCGGCAGAATGTCGCAATCGGTGAAAAGTTCCATTACCCGCTGAGCCCCAGCCAGTTATCGGAATGTAGCTGTTTGTTTTAGATGCACCCACAAAATTTCGACCATATCAGTGGGACCATATTTGAATAGCTTTTGGAGGCATCCATGATAAGCTGTGGGAATAGTTTTCTATTGTATGTAAACACTGTTTGCTGTACACTGTATAAACACTATATGCTACATGATAACAAAGTTTTTGATGCATTCACTGAAAGGGATATTCTGCTGTGAACTTATAAAAACTGGTTACAGCAGCATTGTTAAATTACAGTAAAGGATCTGTATTACCTAGGGCTTGTGAGGTAAATCAGAACTTCCCCAATTAAAGAAATTGCCAATTACTTTAGTCGATCAAAAGACTACGAATAAATGTAAGACTTACTCTGCCTTGTTTAAAGGTTCTCCTCTTTGGTTAAGAACTGTTAAAGGCACATAAAAATGGTTCTGATATCCCCCCATGGAATGAACTTTAGGCTCGCGCGTATACCATACTGGTACAATTAGGTCGGAAAACGGCCTAGATATGGCGTTAAAAGGCTCAGAGATTGCAACGTGTATATCCTCGGACGAGTTTCACCGGCTTTGTAGAGGCTGCACCGATCACAAGGGACTCAGGTAACAAGTTCAAGCAACTTGTCATGACCCATAGAAACAGAGAAGTCAGTTCTGTACAGTTCTGGATTGATGTAGCCAGCTCTTTGTGCAATTGCACTAACCGAAATCTCGTCCGAATACCCATTCCATGTTATTTCCGTTATGGCAATCTCGTCCAACCTCCATTTTCCCCACTTTTGAGGAACCATATTTTTCTCGAAATCGGTGAATTCTCTCTCTTTCTTCGCTATCGATGAACTATTCGCAACCTATATGTCCGCTTTTTGAATAATAAAGGGTACTCACAATTACACAATTACCGTTAACTGCCAATGAGAAATTCAAATATCAGTCATATCCACCGGGCTTGACGCTCTCCGTCTACCGCTGTAGACATCGCAAAAATAGTATTTTCTCCAGAAATGGGTCGTCACCTGCTTCCATTCTTTTAGTCCACAATTGGACAGAAGATTCCAGTCAATCTTCTAACCTCAACTAATAAGCAGCCTCTCTAGCCAAGCTGTGAAGTTACGAATCTCACAACATAGCGCCATCACTTTGCTAGAAGAAGTAAGATGAAGGCTTTGTTTGGAACGCTACTTACTAATGCGTGGATTCTAACACCTTACAACAAAAAAGTTCAAGATTTAAAACTTCGGAATCCCTGCTTGCCGAAGATTTGCGCGGAATCGTCGCTAGTTTACATATCTTCCAAGGATCAAGACCCTCCCGACTAGTATCAGGTGTTTCAGAAAGTTCTGTCTTTTAGATGGTCTACTTTTGGACGCTCTTTTCTGAGTTCTTTTTCGTTGCCCTGCTGTAATATAGTACACCATTTGAAAGCGCATTTCTGAGTGTTGCATCAGCTTCGTCTCATAGCTTTTGCAGAAGCACAGGAATGCAGCGGACCTCGAGACTCGAGATATCAACATAGCATTTGTCCTGGAGCAGCAAATACTTACTGCACAGCGATGGTTCGAATAATTCTGTAACGGCGACGAAAGTTTCGAAGACGGTGATGGTGGTAGTTTGGTGGACAACGGCTGGTTTAATTAATCACAGCTTTTTGGAACCGGGCGAAACTATCACGGCTGAAAGATGCTGCCAGAATATCGACGAAATGCACCAGAAGCTGCAGCTCATGAGCCATGGATTGGTGAAAAGGACGGTTCTCCACGACAGCGAGCTTTCCCATGTAGCACAGACCAACTTGAAGAAATTTAACGAGCTTGGCTATGAAGCTCTGCCACACCCACCGTACTCGCCTGACCTCGCTCCAACCGACTCCACTTTTTTAAGCAACTCAACAACTTCCTTCGAGAGAGAGGCCTCGACAATCGAAACGATGTCAAATCAACCTTCTTGCAGAACTTTCTGAAACGCCTACTATATGCCCTTTCTGTAAGCAGATTTCTCACAAGTGTGGTATGCGTTCCCAAGTGAATTGGGGCTAGACGCCGGCTCACATGAACTGAGTGAGACGAAAAATGGACCTCTCCTCCCTACTGTCTATTTTTTCATGAACGCACTATAAAGGTTTTAATGAATTGAACTTTTTACCAAGCACTGTAGTGTGCCACATCCATACGTCTTCACTTTCAAACCGCCAGCATCAACTTCTTCTCTGAAATCAGAAAATATGAGACCTACAACTTATTACGGACATTGAAAAAGAACTAATTTTACTGACTTTGCACAATACTTCGACAACAAACAATAACTCGTTCCTACAGGCTTATCTTTACCATTCACAATGTCTGAAAAACATTTTAATTTATCACAAAATATTTACTGAAATGAATACTTATTGTAGAATTAAAAATAAAAATAAATAAAATAAAAATGAAATGAATTACTTTGAGAGTTATATGGGATTTTGAAACGAACCCTCGTAACATTTTAGTGCTGCAACTGAAGTAAGGATTGAAAAGAAAAACACGAGGTGCCGAAAACTCGCCATTTGACAGTATGGCTCCGATTCGTATTCTTCTTTATATGGCAATATAAGCATCTGATAAGCAATGATGTGATATGATTACTTTTAGCCCGAAAATTGCGATTTAGCGCTTTAATAAAACTTCCTTTGATCACACTAGCTCTTGATCATTCGATGGCTTTTAATGGAGGGTCCTTATCAGAGCTTTTTCTATCACAAACGCAGACTTGCCACAACAGCCGGAAGTTAGCCGTTTACGTGGCATCATTGCAGTCCAACAGACACTGGTTAGGCCTGCGTCCTCCTCCCCCCAAAGCATAGGGCTTACTCACAACACAGCCTATGATACGTCTCTGACTTCACCACGAAAGAGAAAGCCGATGGACTGCGAAAAAATCCTAACCAGTAAGGCTATTTTAAGCAGACGACAAAAATGGAAGGAATGTCCAAGTTACAAAACGTGTAGGGACTCTGAAAATCTGTTCACTGTGGCAACTTCTTCGTACTTGAAGTCTCTTATTTCTAGAGAAGAACCGATAAAATATTTTAGAAAAGCTGATTTTGCCGAACAATGAGCATTTCTGCATCCATAAGATCCAAAGAACGCCCCTTACTATTGAGAACTGACCTGCATAAATTCTTATTGTATATAGTTAGCTCAAGAATCAATTTGTCAGAATTCCTAAAGAAATACAAATGTTGATTGGTGTTCAGGGTGCGCCATGAATGGAAGTTCCTCGAAGTTTCTTCGTGCTAATGTGTTCAAGATCCATATGTATACCCCAGCTCGCACTCTCGTTTGTTTCTTGCGCTCAATTCTTCATCCTTCTTAACTGATAAAGCTCTGTTCCCATGAAGGTGTTCTTCCGTCCCTGTCCACATCAGGTGGATCCACTGTTGCTATCACTCGTCGTTTCAACATTTTTCGCATGATCAAACCCTTAACAAATTGTAACAAAAAGTCAAAGGCACAGTTCACGATAATTTTGAGGTACCCATTTTCATCCGAAAATCGGAAGTATATATTGGGAATAGTTCGTCGGTAGTGAAGGAAGCAAGAAAATTCGCCGATTTCAAGGAAAATATGGCTCCTTAAAAGTGGGGACATTAGAGGTTGGACGAGATTACCATGATCAAAATGACACGCAAGGGGTATTCGGACGAGATTTCAGTTATTGCAATTGCGCAAAGAGCTGGCTACATCAAGCCAGACCTGTATAGAACTGTCTTTCACTGTGGTTATGGGTCGTTACAGCTTGCTTGAACTTCCTACATGGGTTCTCTCGTGATCGGTGCACATCTACTCTACAGGGCCGGTGATCTCGTTCGAGAATACACACGGGTCAATCTCTGAACCTTTATAACTCCCTAGGCCGAGTTCTCGGTAGGGTGCGCCGCGCGCGAAGTGGGCGGGGGGACCTACTTTCGACGGACGCGCGCAACGGACGTTCTCCCCTAACGTATGTGGCACTATTAAGTCGACCGTTTTCCGATCTAATAGTGCCAGATATGGTATACGCGGGGGCCTCAAATTCATCCTGTGGGGGAACCTCAGAAACCATTTCTATCGTGAACTGTGCATATAAGCTGCGATTCTTGGAAAAACCTTAGGGAAACGATCATCAGATTGGTTGTATAGGGGAGTCGTTCGTGGGCGTCCTAACAGAAAGAAGAGTCGGTCATGCCGCGCAGCTGCAGTTCCCTACTAAAGAAAAGATGTTCAACCAGTAAAAGAAATTCTGCAAATAGATCACTTGTGTAATCTTGCTAGCACGAGCTGTGAAACCGATGGGCAGAGGCGACTGTTTGGTTCAGCCATTTCCTCTCTCCCGTGTTGGTTTGTGTTATAAGCTTTGTCACGGAGTGAACACCACTTGGGCTGAAAAAGAAGTGTCAAAACTACTTTGGGATCGAAGTGAATAAGCAGTAACATCAGTCAGAATGCTTACATAACGATCATTCCCGAATAATAGGTATAGGTCACTTGAAGGATGCGTTTCTTGTTTCCAAGCTCTTGAAGAAATATGTAAGAACTATCCCAAGAAAATGTTTATAATCAGCTTCTGTTCTGTTTCGATTGGCCTTTGTATTTCTTTACTTTCTACAAGAGACATGGTCACATGACATGGCTAAGCAAGCAAGGAATCCTTGCAATTTCTCACGAAATCCTCTTCGATGCTTAAGCGGAGCATTTCCAAGCTGGAACTTATGCCCATCCGGGCTCGTCAAACTTCTGTCGACTCCCTATTTGCTTACACACCATGTAGCAAATAGTTCATATAAATCTACAGTGTTTCTGTTCGAACTGCGCTTCTGTGCCCTAAAGGATTTGTTGTTGTGTTTACGTGACCGGTTTACTGTTGCCACTCACTTGCTCTCTAAAATATTGCAAATAGGCCATAGCAGTCAGAAATGAGGATGACGTTTCTGGAATCCCGTTTTGGCGTGAGCCCCACATTCGACTCCCGTTAAGAGTCGAAGGGACTGTTTGAAAGCATGTGGGGCATGTACAATGAGATGAGGTGACTGGCTGATGTACAAGTCCGTGATTTTATCCTACCAGAGAAGCCTGATACCAATCATTGATATGGAAGGGGTGGAAGGTAGTTATCGATCCGGCACTCGGTCCCCTGGCCATCTGTTTGTGATAATGACCCACTTGCCACTTCACCACCTCCTTGCATCAGTCAAATATATTCAGCCTTAACCTTTCGCAAATCTTCCGTCTCAAAGATACCGAATGAATTCCGAATTTAAAAACGACTTTTGAGGGAAGAGTTTCAAGACTGTGAAATATTCGAAGATAGCATTTTAGTGCTGAAGTTGAGACTGCTAGCGATAAAAATATCGCCAGAAACCGGAGAACAGCCATTTTATCGGACAGGGCGATACGTTTGATCTTTTTCATGGAACTTTTGAGCGTGTGATAAGTTATGACGCGGTATTTGCCCACGGGAAGTCGTAAAGCTCAGGTAGGAGTCTACCCCGATGTCCTTTTAGTGTATGTGTTTGTCCATCTTACAAATATGTAAGTACTTCAAAGATAATCTAAAACATGTACTCAAGTAGAGGCATTCCTTGATTTTAATTTCCTTTGCAATCTCGGTTGCTTCCCTACTCCCTGCTTCTGTCGGTTATCATTTCAAAGCCTTAGAGTAGATCTGCGATAATTTACCCTTGCAGAAGACAATCACCGTAAAGGTATCCATCTGATAGACAAACCGATACTTGGGAATTTTATTCGAAGCCATGGCTAGAAATACGTCAAGTAGGAGTCAGGTCTACCGATGACATCCACAATGATATTATCGTCTCAGTGTGAGTCAAAGGGCTGGCTTGTCATCCAGTTCTTTTTGAGCCCTCTTATCGCTGTACCTGATACCATGCCTACCGCTCGGAGCACTGAAAAGCTAGCTTTAATCCCAGTTCGGACACCGTTTGAAACAAGGCTCGAATGGCCGCGGGTTTGGTGATGTGCGTTCCTGCCGGACATAGTTGGTTTCTTCTTCAAGTGCAGGCTCCGTACATAACACCCAGAATTTCAATGTGAGCCCTACTACTCAAGCCTTGCTACTGCGGCACTCCTTCATATCGAAGGTTAGCGCGCTCTCAAAGGTAGCGGATCATTAGGAATCATTACCTTAAAAGCGAGACAAGCTTAAAGAGCCTAACCGACATTAAAGAAGCCCTCTCCCAAAGTCTATGTTGGTGGTCTACATAGCTAATCGTAAGAATCACTTGATTTAGACGCTGAGTAATGACACCAAAGCGGATGGGTAGCGTGCGAATATTTTATGACTAACAAGTTCACAAATGGGAGCGCTAAACTTCAGAGAGTTGTTGTTGTATGTTGTGAGTGAAACGGTTGTAAACAAAAACAACAAAGAAAAGTTGACAAGAAGTTAGAAAGCTTATGAACCTAATGGGAGGGAATCCCTATACGATACTATTTGTAAAATAGATGAGCTCATTTCGGTTTAACAACATGTCTACCGCATGAGGTCATTCAGCTACATGTCCAGAGTTGTTACTGTTTACTTTTAGGATACAGAAAATCAACAAAACAAAACTATAATCCTTTGTAAGTAAGGCTTTTGCCCGAAGTTGGAAAAGAAAACTGAAAGAAAGAGGGATGAGGCAGAGGAACGTGGAATCAGCGGAATCGGGCCCAGAAACGGAGTAAGGTCATGACGAAGAGAGCCAGCAAGAAAAATCAGCCACATGTTTTTGAATTCTTTTTTTAGTTGCAATTATTGCTTGAATTGATTCATTCACTTATTCTTTCTATTTATTTATTTATTTATTTATTCGCCTAGCCCGATGCGCTTAACCACATAAACAGTTTATCGATCAAAGCATAAACATCAATGTTGTTCAACTGAAGTGGCAATGCCAAACATAACCCGAAGAAATCAAAAAATTAGAAACTTAATATCATAATATAAAAAATTAGAATTAAAAAATTAGAATTTTGCATTATCAGGTCAAATAGTTTGCGTTGAGTTCATAGAATGGAGGTACGTACTAAATGAAGAAGTGGAAAGCCCCAAGCCCAATTGACAAACAACACAAAAGGCTAGAACCTACACTGTTCGACAACGATGCCTTCTATCGTCTGGAAGTTCTTCTGGGCTGGGCTTCTGAAGGAGCAGTCTACAGTGAAAAATGCTGTCCGGGATATCCCCCTCAAATGAATCCGTAATTCAAACTGTTTTAAAGATCTTGTAAAAGGCCTCGCCATTCATAATGGAACACACGTTAGAAATTCGAACAACTAGTTGTGACCCATGGCAAAAACGATTTGTGGCGTTTTTTGTTTACTGTAGCCAGCTCAGCGCAACATCACAGAACTGACAGCTCGTCCAAATACCCTCTCCATGCCAATTCTGCAGTATGATGATCTGTTGAGAACTGACCCCTTCAATTCTCAATCTGAGAGCAAATATTGTTTCTGTCATACTTGTACGCTCCAGTCTTCGATCCTGTAATGCCTGAAGTGCCAGCGGGTATGATAAACGACACGTCTGTGGTCTGTGTCACCTTATCCTCCCCTCTGTCTATTTGTACTCAGGTACGCCCACAAGAAACTTCTTCTCGGATTCTCTGCAGAAATCCCATATTCTAAAAATAAGTCTTAAGCCTGAAAATACTCGTAATCGCACTTTTTCAATACATGATTTGAAGAATTGTCATGTTGTTTACTACACATTTCCTTTTCGTGACCGAAAGAGCTGTCTAGGAGGACGTGTATCCGCCCATCGGAATAGATTTTAAAATCGTCACGAGGCCTCTCCAGTCACATTCTCCGTCCCAAAGTGTTTCAAAATAGCAAGTGCAATAGCATCTTGTGTGGTATCCACTGAATTCGTCACAGATCTCTTCTTTTCGTGAACTTTTAACGACACTTGTCTGCTCCGTTCTATAAAACTATATGATTTTCATTGCTCCTTCCTTCAAAGCCCACTCGTTTTCTCCCGTGACTAGGACAGGTAAGGGTTCCTTCAAAATCGGTGCATGCGGTGGAATTGATGGGATATTCTAGAAAAAGTTCGTTTCCATTCACCGCCAACACCCTTGCCATGTAATCACTCAAAAGGACCAAACCATTAGGCGCAATATGTTTTCGCAATCTTGTGGTAGACAAATTCATATTGCCTCTCAGGAGATAGATTGCTTGTATTCATTCCCTGAGAGCTTGAACAAACTCCTTTGCTAAGAAATATCACTAAACTATGCCCAAATGATTTTAGAGTCCCTCTCTGAAGTAAAAGAACCCATTGGATGATGCTGAACTCTTCTTTAGACTTTGAAAACTGGCAGTTTATTGAATGGAAAACGAGTAGTCTTCAGAGATGTACATGATCACGGCAAAATTGGATCGAGGGTTGAAACTTTCCGCAAAAATCATGAGCATTAATCGATCTGCTTTTTTTCGGGTTGAGCCTCATCTTCGACTTCCATTCGGAATCGTAGTTTGCCTTTTAGACTCTATCTGATTCGAAAATCCATCGAATTAAGGTCTATTAAGCAAATGTTTTGAATTGAGAGATCTCGTTTGGACTACGCCTATCAGAGTAACAGTGATATGTAAAAACTCAAACTTAAAGTCACAGTTCACGATAAAAATGGTTTCTGATATTCCCCCATGGAATGAACTTGAGGCTCCCGCGTATACCATGTTTGGCACTATTGGATCGGAAAACGGCCTAGATAGGGAGTTATAAAGGCGCAAAAATTGCAACGTGTGTACCTTCGGACGAGTCTCATCGGCATTGTATAGCCTGCACCAATTACAAGGGAACCCGCAATGACCTTTAGCGACAGTGAAACGCAATTCTAGGGAGTTCTGGCTTTATGTAGTCAGCTCTTTGCACAATTGCAGTAACTGAAATCTCGTCCGTATACCACTTCCATGTTATTTCCGTCATGGCAAACTCGTCCTACCTCTGTTTTCCCTAATTTTCCGGAATTGGCGAATTTACTTGCTTTTTCACTACCGATGATGAACTATTCCTAACCTATACTTCCGCTTCCCGTCTAGAAAAAGGTACCTTAAAACTATCGTGTTCTGTACCTTCAAACTTAATATTAACGTGAACTTAACACCAACTTTAATGGCTTTCGTTCCAATCGTATGCCAATGTCTCGGGTCTTCAGAGCTCCTGCATGGTACCTCTACAGATCCAAACAAGTTCGCTCATACATTTTTCTTCCAATCAGAAATGTAATGGAATTAGGAAGCCATTGTGCTCCACATATACAATGGCTTGAAGTTTGTGCCCAGTCGATGCGGAAGGTGAGGCTTTGATGTTCAGTCGGGTGCGCGCATGGTATCAATTAATTCACTCCGCAGGGAGATTTGGTGTGCTTCGGAGTATGTTCTGTGGATTTCTGTTCTTGACCACGTATGGGTAGAAGTACTACTTGATGCCACAATGCCCTCGCTTTCATCAGGATGTACACAATAGAGCTCATTCAATTATCCATGAACCACTTCTGTTCAATTGCATCTTGCCTGATTGGGAGGTGAGCCCGAGATTCTATGTAGATGCTCAGGCGATGATATTCATGTTTTGAAAACCAGATGCTGCATGCTACCTTCACTAACTTCCATTGGAATTCTCGTATATATAAGTGAAGCCCCTTTTGGGTCATATCTAGGCCCCAATAAAGTGTTTGATAAGGAACAAAAGTTTTCCGGAGGTTGGTTCTACAGCCGTTCAATCCCTTTACATTACGGTTTTCTGACGCTGCTACTGGAGTATCATATTGCTTCCTCGATCAGCAAAAGTACTTCTGTAACTGGATCTTTATTAGATTTAAGCCATCCTTCAAATGCACCGATGATCAAGGAGAACTGAAGTCAATGTTGCTTCTAGCTGGGTTCAATGGCATGGGCGGTTCATGCAGAGTGCATGAAATTACTGCTACACCACAGGTTTCGTTCGCTCTGTCCCTCATACCAATATTTTGTTTAGCGAATTTTTGATGGCATTTTTATTTTCTGTAATCTGCTCACCGACAGTTGGTCACTTTTCAGTCTATGGTTCAAAGAACGATGCCACAAAACAGTAACTCTTTCAGGATTACAACGAATATATTCGAAGCAGGGAAGAGATGGTGTAGTAGCAAGTGGCGCACGATCACACACCAGTGGTCATGGGTCCGAATCTCGGATCTCTATTTGCCTAGATCAAGCCCTACATACCTCCAACGTCTTGTAGTGGGTGCCCAGCTCAGCGGTGGGATGGTCTTTGTCCGTTGAATGACAAAGGTGTTTGGTGGGAACATCCTTTGGTGCCCTTTTTCGATGCGAAAAGGGTTCATCATAGCTAGTTACAACCTGAATGACTGGTATGCATCGTTTAAGCACTGGACTACAGACTGTCTCAGCACATCTACATAGTTCACACACCCCCCCCCCCCCCCCCCCCCGTTTGGCTCATTCCCAAACTCCTAAGTTAGCTCCCAAATGAGTTTTCAGTAGATTTTTAAGATTTCTATCCGTTCGCTACTGTCACCATAATTTTTTCGTTTTCACTAACTCATCCCACAAAGGGGCGCTTTCAAGAAAAGTCCCATTGCTATGTACGTTACCACCCCGGGTATTACTCAATTACTCCCATTCTGTACTTTATCTTCCCTTTTGTTTGTGTTATTGGTAGGGTAATGGGGTCGTTAGCCAGAACTACATATGTACGACATACTCCATACTCAATTACAAGCAAGCACTTCTGTGTTTTATTACTTTTCCAATATTTTTTAGGCCTAGCCTAAGCGTGGCGACACCATTACAACCCCAGTGTAGTAATTTTGGGAACGGCTGAGGACGTGAGAGGGAATTTGTAAAGGCAATACATTTTGTTACGCCGCGGGATGTGAGTACTACTACAACTGATCTCATTGTAAAAATAAGCAGCGGGAAGAGAAGTTTGGGCATTCCCCATGTAGGGAGCTCTATCAACGAAGGGACACTTCACTTTGGATGTTGTTAGATTCGAAAATTTTCGATTTCTGATTCAATCTTCATAATTTCATGGCATTCCTGGCTAGCAGGCATTATAGCAAGCCTACTACAAAAATTTGGAGGTGGTGTAATGACAAGTAGCGCGCTCCACACACGCATTGTCACGAGTTCGATTCCCCGATCGGTACCCGCCTAAGCCAACAAAGCCTTAGGTCTCTTCGGGGTCGATTAATTGACACCAGACTTGTCTGGGAGGAAAAAAGTACTGACTAGTACATCAACTGGCCACCGCAAGTCATTGTATCGGCCACATACGCATTTAATACTTCATTACGATTCTGATGGAAGTCGAATGCATGGGCGCATCCCTCACGGGATGATCAGTGCCCCCAAGGCATTATCCTTCATCAGACTTTATTATATTACTGTAAGCCTGCAAAAGCTATGCGGTGATGTTTCGCAAAGGGACGCACGACTACGCATGCAGGGTCCGTGAATTGAATTCCTTCCTGATCAATGTTCATCTCTCCGGGCCGCTTGGTTGATCCCAGACTCGTTTGGGAAAATAAAATGACTGACTGTACAATGGCTCAGTTGTAATCTAGGCCCCACGCGCACTCCAATTGTCACTACGACTCTGATTGGAGGCAAATGCATGGCTCATCCCCGAGACGGATCGATAAACGCCAAAGACTTTGCCAGCCATTTTGTTCTTTAATATTTTTACAACAAATGTTACAGTAATCTATAACAATTTTGACAGAAAAAAACAATAATGAATTAGGCAACGAATCCTTTTGTGGTTAAAAGAAGCTTTCACGAGCTGGGCTTTGACCCTTTTCTTATGGCATCCTCCCTCATCAGGCCGTAGTTTTGCTGCGCTGTCACCGGAAGGCCATCAGCGGCGGCACTGAATCAGGCCAGATTTTTTGGACCAACATCTTTCGGTTGTCATGGTGTTGACGGCTGGCTGCAACCGTAGTCTCATGCGTACTACTGTCATTTTTTCATGGCTACATGTCTTACAGTAGACTTATCACCTGTCACTTTTGATGATGCTGAATGCGTAAGTTTCGCTCGGATCTCGACCAAATTAGGAGGACAGCTCACTTAAAGTCTTGCTGGGCCACAGAGGATGATCAATGAATTCTCGGGGGTCAATCAATCCCTTCTGGAGGATGCGCCCCGCATTCGACTTCAATTCAGAATCGTGGTGGCGAAATGAAAGCGTCTGAGGCCTATACTGCGGCTTGCGGGGGTGTGCAAGCCAGAGCTTTTATCCTCCCTGCTCGTGTCTTATACCGATTAACCTACCCGGAGGGATGCAAAGCTTCGTTGGCCTAGGCGCATATCGATCCGGGATTCAAATCGTGACCATGCGCGTGTGACAGTGCGCTCCTGGCCACTACACCAGATTCCATACCTTGTTGTTTTTCGGCCATGGTCCCAAAGGTGGATTAATCTCACTACTGCACTTTTTACTCTGTATTATTTCATTTTGACTTTCTCGTGATTGAGTAATGACCACCATCCTTCGTCCCCAGGATAGTCTCCTTCCCAGCAACAACTTCCTCATTCCTGTGTCTAGGATCACGTCTTGCTCAATCTTTGGGGTCTTCTGGAAAGAGGTTAACATTCAAAAGAAACTTACCAAATGAACCACTCGATCATCGTCTTGTCAACAGTTGCCACCGCACGACGTTTTTTTCATCCCTTCTTTTTTCATCATGCTATTTTTCGGCCTCATGAATCGCTTCATTTTTGCTAGCGTTGATGTTCACAAGCTTATGTTCTCCCACAGAAACACTTTCTGTCCCTGGTTTATCTTGCACGATTCTGCTGATTTCTGTTTGGCAGTGGGGAGCAGCGTTTGTTTTCGGACGTGTTGTTCCGTCTCTGTCTAGTGTTGTCTTACGGTAGCATGCATGACTGCACAGTAGTACTGATTACACGTAGTAAGAATGTTGTGGTCGATAATGAAGACGACTGAGATATCTTGGGATACCCAACGTTCAGAGCAGTCTAGTTAACAAGGTAGGAGGTGAAGTGCAATAGAGGGTTACCACCACATCCTCTGGTGTTATGGAATCATTGTCCGATACTTATGAGAGCCTTCGACCATTTCAGGCCGGATAATTGGTACCAGACGCGTCTCTGGGAGCTTGTACACCGGCTGCCAACCGTGAGTCATTGTATAGGCCATACATGCATTTACAACGCCACTACGACTCTAAATGGACGTCGAATGCATGGGTTATCCCATCAATTAGTTTAACTCTCTTATCTTCTGAAGAATACTGACGGCTAGGGTTAGTTATTCTTCGAATTTGACTGAAATGGTAGCTGAAGGTTAGCCACAGTATCCCTGCTACTGAAAATTGCTTTTCACTATTGCCATGGGGTCGAGGACGATCAGCTGGCTGACTTTACAAATTCCTTCCAAACGAGTCCTGTACAGCCAAACGATCCAGAAGTGATGGACAGTTTTTCTGTCATCAGCGAACCTCGATCAGGAGGGAATCGAACCGTGGACTATGCATGGTGATACCTGCCACTACCCTATCTCTGATATTGATCCTGATTTTGATTTCTGGTATCAATCTGATATATATTCTTTCGATTGTCTAAAACCTGACACTTGTAAGTTGTCCCTCGAATGAGATCGCATAGATTTTACGTAACAAGGAGAAACTCCGGAAGGTAAGTTACATCTGGGGAGCAACTTCAGCAAAAAATTTTTTTCCTAACGCTGGTGCAACGCCGTTCGTGAGCAGTTGCTGAAAGAGTTGCCTGCTTGTGCGGAAAAAATGTCGTACTAGAGTGGTTTTACAGCCTTTTGTCACCGTCACCGTAGTTTGCAAAACTACTTCACAAAATTTCGTGGGTCTCCCATGTCTTTCTATGGCTACCAACGCTCTTCATTAGAGTTCTTCCTATGCAAGTATTCGACTATTCACTGTTTTGAAACCTGAATTTTAGGACTTTATACTCTTTAAAGGCACGCCATACTTTGGTTCACCTCAAACCCAGTCTGAAGGTCCCTGGATCGGTCTCGTATTGGGTCGTTCGTAAAAAAAAACATACCGGGAATTGTGCACTACTCCTGATTTCCCCTAAGATTATCTGGAAGCTTCGATGGGATTTCCATGTAAAACATTACCCTAGCATAAGCGCTTAGGGTAGCCGACAACCTCGTTGTTGCTTATTTGACCATGTAATTACCGAGTTGCCTGCCTATATTCAAGGCGTACTACTTCACGAGTACGAATCCGGCCACTATTCTGCTGAAACCCATTAAAAGCTGTGCCAGACCTTTGACCTTGGAGCCTTTTCTAGGCTGTTGTGTGCTTACCTTGCTTTGCTTCAAATACGGGAAACAGAGAGTCGAAGATGAACTTTGATCTGATCAACCAACTGGGTTGTTATGAGATTTCTAAAGATTGATGCACATGTAAGGGTGTTGTGTCCATTCACAGGTTTCGTATGAAAACTTTTGGAACAATCCAGATAAAAGCCCTACTTTTGTGCTACTCCGGCAAACACTCTTCTAACACCCCAGTAACCATGTAGTAACCGTAACGTTACTTCAAAAGAAAAAATGTCAATCACCCTAAGCTACCTCTAAACTAACTGACTAAAAATCGAAAACGACCTGTTCTGAAGGCTTCAGAAGTGTTTCAAAGCATTGACAAAAATATAAGGGTCTCTGTCTCTTCGTATTGTTTTCTACGAGTTTATATTTCATTCATGCTACTGAGCTTGACTGCTTACAACTTGCTTGGGGTGAGTGACTGGCTATCTTGATGATTGGCCGCCTGCCATGGAACACATGGCTACATACCACCATGGCTCAGCTCAAAACAATTCTGCAAATCATGGCGAGACATCAGTACTCGGAATTTTCTTCCTCAATCTATTAAGATATCCTTGTAATAAAATCTACAGAGTTGCCAATAGTTAAGGGCAGAACGTTTAGTCGAAAGTTCAATGTCGTCTATCATCTGTCCAACAATTCATGAATAATACCCGCTGAATTGGAATGCTTGTTACTAACCCTTTTGCTCACAAAGTGCATTTCTCGTTGTCCTTGCCCATTGAGCCAGCACATGCGTTCTTGTTCCCTAATTTGATTCTTTCTGTAAGAACTTTTTTGTCTTTTCTTTTTAAAATTATTCTTGGAACACTTTCTTTGCAAAAAATCCTCTGCCAGTAACTTCCCAGAACGTATTTCTTATTAAGCTTCCTTACCGGGATGTTTCTCAAAAACATCACCTCACCAGATTAATGGAGAGGGTTTACAAAAGGAACCCAACTACTTCCTCCGATGACGACAGTAGTGTCAACATTGGCAAGCTTTCACACATCCTCCTTCCATTGCCACAACGGCGACACCCACCAGATGCCCTCATCCTGAGTTTTTCTGCTCAAAGGAAGCCTGGCAGAAAAAAAACTGCTGCTGTTGCAGTATTGAAAGGCTAAGTTGGAATTGGTTTGAGGGAAAATGTTTGCAGAAAGCAATAGCTCTTGGCCAGGGCACCACCATTACCCCCATCTTTTTAGCACAAGACAGCTGATATATTGTTTTGTCTCTGCAAGAAGAACTTCCCAGGGTCACCTGAGAAGTTTTGTTTGCGTTTCACCTAGCCTCAGTCACAGCCCGAGGCTGTTCTTGATCTTCATCGTTTCGTTTGATTGATAAGCTGCCAGTTTTCGTGGGATGTGTGGATGGGTATGATGTTTCGTGAGCTTACTGATACGATTTTAGTTTTTCTTTTCTATTTCTTTTTTTCTTATCTTTGGCGGTACAGCAGAGGGGCTATCACATGGTCAAGGACCGCAACCCGAACCGATACTCGCCCTGGTCAACCGAGCCATCCGGCTATTCCGGGTTGATTGGTACCACATTCCCCTATTCATCGGCTGCTCACCTTGAGTCATTGTATAGGTCACGGCGGATCCAACCGGCACCACTCCCGAAAAGGGGCTGACTACTGTCAAAGGCTTAAAGATGAAGAGCGGAACTTTCTAATGGCTTTAGGAACTTCATCCTCATTATTATGTGATTTCTGTTTTTGGGTGGAGATGGTGTAGTGGCAAATGGCGTATTTCAAACACACGCATAGTCACGGATCGGAATCCCGGATCGGAATCCGCCTAGGCCAACCAAGCTCTCCATCCCTCGGGTCGGTTAATTGGTACCAGACTCGTCTGGGAGGATAAAAGCACAGACTTGTACATCGGCTGGCCACTACCAGTCATTGTATAGGCCACATACGCATTCGATACGCCACTACGATTCTGAATGGAAGTCGAATGAGTAGGCACATCCTTCAGACTGGATTGATTAAGGCCGCAAGCTTTATTCTTTACTTCTGTTTATCAAGCCGAATGCTGAGCACATTTTACGCACCTGGTGTTTTTCTCCCAAGTACTCGGTGCGCGGCTTCCCCCTCAGATCGGAGCGATTCAATCAAATACGTTTTTTGTCAGGATATGGTTGGACTTGGTAGAGTGGCAGAGTTGTTTTCATGCCAAATGCCTTTCTGCGTTTTTTTGGTCCCCTCTACCAATGTTCACATCTCGCTGTAAGATGTACTTGCCGTCGTACATCCTGTTGGATGAGCACGTTTTACACTGAAATATGAGCCTTGGGGGGAGCCGACAAACACGTGCAAAGTGATTCCGATCATTTTTGTTTTTCCTGATCATAAGCTGCAGTATCCGATTTCATTGTCAGATGATAATGGTCTCTAATGACAAACAGCTGGATAGCAAGTATGACTTATGCTGTATTCATTCAGTATGCAGTAAGAAAACAATCGCAAGTCTGCTGTCCATCTGCTTCATTGGCATGATTTATGTACATAATTAAAAATCTAGACAAAAAGGTGGTTGCCAACGTTGTCAGCAGCGAAGCCGGAACTCTCTCTATCAATACGTCAGGTGGTATCAAATTCCCTTACTATTGAGCAAAGACGCAACCATCACTCCCATTGTTGCTATTTAAGTACATGTGTGTCCATACTTTTGAAAGAAATTCGCTAAATGTGTCGGTATACTGTATGCCCAGAATTATTTCTGTAGCAAACGACTTCGGTTTCGCAGCAATCACCGTACTCTTCCGCGAGAACTTAAGGTTATTCATCACACTGTGCGCTCGGCCACATAGCGAGGAGTGACTCGGCAACAAGATCCTATATCAGTACTTGTGGTATCGTAGCCATGCAATCAGAAACAAAAGAACAAGCAGCTTCATGAGAAAACGACACATGTCGAACGTTCTCCTCTCTGCCTGATCCTAGCCTCATGGAAAGACCTGGGCTGCTAGCATACTGTCTTCTTAATTTCCTCTTTTCCTCCTTTTTCTTCCCTTGTCATGATTCCGCGTGGTCGAAGGAACTGCGTACTTTCCATGACTCAGTACCCTCGCCTATCCGGGGTATCTCATACATCGACCTCGATATCCGGTATGCCTCCTTTCACATTTTTTGCGACTCCTTACAGTTCAGATGGACGGGGGTTATTCCATGAACCATCAAAGTCCATCTTCACACCGGTATCCAGACCAGTATAAAACGTCCCTGTGACTTTTGAGCTGACATGCCGCTCGTGCAGCTTCAGCCCCATACTGCGGTGGATGGTGTTCTGCACTGCTTATTCGTTTTGTTTGTAGAACGACATCACTGCTCTGCGTTCCCTCCCATTCTCACAGACTGCTTCGCATGGTACAACTCCTGCCAGAAATGTACGAACCGCTACCTGACCTTCCTCTACCACATTACCTATGAGACTTCATTTCCGTAGCAACTGCGGGAGCAAGCAATTCTTACTAGACCTCAAGATATGCTAGGGACCCCCTCGCTCAGGAGTCTTTTGAATTATTCTCTTCACTATCGCTGAATTCCTGCTCACTTTCTCAGAACGGTACTATCTTCGCCCAGAAAGGGTTGCATTGAGTAACCTAGTGACAATATTTGGCTTCGGAAGGCTAACTTGTCTACGCTTAAATTCCTCCAAGGTTTAGGATATTGGTCAAATTAATGCAATTAATTAATATTTTGAATCCTCTGGTTCCCACAGCATCCTTGCTTATCCTTTGCAACGTTTTCAAGCGGAAAGGCTTTCCGTGCGACCGCCATGTCATGGGCCAGCGCTTTAGATCTAATTTCTTCTGCTTTATGATTCACTGAACTTCGACGTCTTAGAGCCCCATTGTCTTCCTTTCCTCTGTGCTGCCATCCGTTACCCCACCCACATCCTCCTTCCCTCACCCTCCCTTCCTCACCCCCTCTCTTCCATCCCCTCATCTCCCTCACTCCCATGTGATAGTTTGTTCCACTTCTCCACATGAGTAAATCCATTCTAGACCTCTTTATATCCTTTCAATCATAACTTGAACTGATCTGAAAAGGAGAAAGACAAAAGGGAACAACTTTTATCAGCTTTCGATTTGAGTTGTTTTATCCCCTTTAAGTTGAAACTTCGTGTCGTTTATATTTTAGTTCTCGAGTTGTCCGATTCGGTGGAGTAATGGTCATCTTCACACGAGATACGTACTCAGTTCTTTGGGAAGGCGAACCTTACTTAGTTGAAGAATGCGGCCCATTCAAAAACTATGTGAACTTTTTGGTTCACTATTAAACGACAAGCCTGCGAGGAGTTTGTAAGATTGAAGTTGGGGACCAATTGTAGAGCCATCAGAAGTGGTAGTCATGAAACTTTGCTCCGCTTGTTGGTGTCTGAATTCAATGATTCCCACCCCGATCGTGGGATCAAGGATGGAGAACACGAAGAACGATAATTTTCCTTTTTCAGGCTAGTGCTAGTTTTCGAACGTTTCTTAGTGGTTTCGTAGTTCAGGATGTCAAATCTTGGATCGTTAGCTAGCCGCCTAAACTTTGAATGCCTTTCATTTTTCCGTGGTCAGTTGATTGGTACCAGATCAGTATGAGGGGGATAAAAATGCTGAATTGTACATCGGCTAGCCAGATCAAGTCTTTGTAGAGACTACATAAGCATTAAAAGAGTTACTACGATTCTGAATGGAAGTCGAATGCGTGGCGCATCCCGAGGAGACTAGACTTCTTAGAAGTAGAGGATATGAAATATGTCCGACGTAACTTGGGCTTTTTATGCTTTTGTCACATTTTTAGGAATGAAGCTCTGAACACTTCATTCGTTAGTCTTTTTATAGCAATCGTTTTGTTATTCGTTTTGAATGGCTCCCTTGGCTCATCTGTCACAGATGTCGTAAAACACATTGGACACATGCAAACAAAAACAAAACAACATTTCTAAATGTTATCTTATTGTGAATATGTGCCCACTCTCGTACGGCGTAACTTGGTTTTTTACGCTTTTTGTCACATTTTTAGGGTTGAACTCTGAACACTTCATTCGTTAGTCTTTTTATAGCAATCGTTTTGCTATTTGTTCCGAATAGGTCCCTTGGCTCATCTGTCACAGATGTCGTAGAGCACATTGGACACATGCAAACAAAAACAAAACAACATTTCTAAATGTTATCTTATTGTGAACATCTGGCCGCTCTCGGAGATGAAAAAAAGTGAAATTGGGGGGCCAATGGGTGTCGTAGGCTGATTACGCCATTCATTTCGAAAAAAAAAACTAGCGAACAGGTGCAACATAGCACTTCAGAATTCGCTGTGCTGGTAACTCGAGATTGGCTTGACGGCTCTCTTTGATTTTTTTTTCTTCAGTTTCTCCTTTCTCTTCTTTGAATGAAAGCAATTTCTTCTAACATCGCAGTTTCTGGCAAATTCCAAACAACTGAAACTTCGATACCCTGCCATGGGACGAGTCATTTTCATAGAAATAGTGGGCGAAAAGGTAGAGCTCTGAGAAGTATAAAGTCTTTGACGTCAATCAATCCCATATCGGGAAACGCGCGACATTCAACGTCCATTCGGAATAGTAGTGACGTGCTGAATTCGTGGCCTATCTATACAATGAGTTATGGTGGCCAGCTAATAAATAAGGCAGCGCTTTCATCCTCCCAGACGAGTCTGATACCAACTAACCAACCCAGGAGGGATAGAAGAACTGGTTGATCTAAGCAAGTATAGGCCCGTGATTTGATTCCCGGATCATGCGTGTGTGAGCGTGATCCTATTGTCGCGGCACCGTCTCCTCCCTACTCCTAAAAACCCACCTAATAATGGCTACTGAAAATTTTCATATTGCCTATTCTTTCAAAGTGAAAATTTGCCCATAGGGACTAATGTTCTCAGACAATTTTCACACCTGTCGACAGGTATTATATTTATTCTTGCAACATATTTTTCGGGCCTATTCAAGTTCTTCTGAACTTTTTTTTCCAGTTTCTCTTTCTACGCTATCTGAGAACAATTTTCATTCCACACTGTTCCATTTTGAAGATAGCTACACTCTCAAATTCTGGACTGAGGTATGGTAGTGTAGCAAGTCGACAAAAACTTC
>UZAF01018856.1:4138-18879 GCA_900617895.1 Haemonchus placei
TTATTGGCAATTTTTCTCTTGAAAACTCATTTAAACCCGCTATCTATCCTTCCGAACGAAAGTAAGCAGACCATGAACCCTCGTAATTTCGATATCCGTCATGCATAGGACTTTTTATCCAGTCTTGTGGGCATTTCAAAAATTCAATAAACATTTAATTGGTTTTCGAAATTAACGATATCCAGTCAATCAAACTAGTATCGATTTACCGATTTGGCACCGAAGACGGTTGGCATGACCATTAAATTAAACCGATCTAGGAACCAAGCAAGCAGGAGCAGTACCACTAGGCACTGCTCCATCTTGGCTCTATTTTCCGCCCTTTTTTTGTTCCATTCTCCTCTAGACGCCGTGAATTTTCCAATCTCCCCGTTATTAATGGTAATTTAATGTATTCATGCTTACTGTACTTAATTGTACGGGGAACTAATAAAGTCAACTCACCAAATCAGCGAAAATGCTTGAAAAACAGCGGCGATAAAAGTGAATAGCGTACTTTGCAGCTGAAAAAAAGGTTATTCATTTTACTTCAGAGAATTCATTAAGACTTGGAATTTAATTTAAAAATGCCATTTCAATGAAATATATTCTAAAAAAGGGTGGATAGGAAATAATCAGATCGCGTCAGATTATTACTGGGTAATTGTTTTCGGCGCGTACGGCTCATGTGCATAATAACAACTCTAGCAGAACTCTAACGACCTTCGGAAAAACTCGGACAGCTCCTTGTCTTCCGCTCTCGACTACCGTAATTTCTACGACCACGGCAACTGGCGGCAACCTTTAATTACTTGAATTTATTGCAGTTGTTACGGAAACATTCCGAACCGCCGTCACACTGGCTTAACGGAAAACCATTCAGATAGATTGACGGAATCGTTGGGGAGATGTCACCGCCTCGTTGGGAAGATCTCACCGCTATGGATCTGCCGTAGCTAACAGCTACGTTAGCACGACTATTAGAGCCATCTGGAACATTTAATTGCCAATAAAGTGAGGGTGGGCCTGTCAATGAGATAGCGTTGGCTTATTTTTACAACGAGGAGTTTCGATTATTCCATCCGGTTGAGAGCAGATAAATGTGCTGTTCGCGTCAGGACGTTTTCCTTCCTCTTCAGGCAAGCCCTTCTATCGCGCTTCCTCGAAATTGTTGATAAGGCAACTGCAAAAGCAGTAGGTCTGATACCGTAGGACTCGCAAGATGTCATCTGCCTGCTTCTCGCTGAGCTTTGTATATCCATTTGCCTTCGAGAACGAATAACCTTCAATGGGTTTCATTAAGCTCAAGGCTGCTCAGCCTTTCGCGATTTTCAACCAGCGCGGCCAGCGGGTGATACATCGATATAATTTTCCTGCCAGTTCACCAACAGATTGAAATTGATCCAACTTCTCCCAGTACATTCATGATCCCCTTGAGAAGATGAGCAGCTGCATTCTGTTCCATGTGACAGGAGCACAAACTCCACCAACAGCGCCAGTTGTGCTGCATCGACACGGGGCGGAGCTTGGCGAATCGTGGTCCCACGGTTCACATCCCTGCCAGCCGGCTTGCCCGTTGTCTATTCACACTCATTTTATGCTGTTTGTTGGGGTTTCGTCGAAGAACTTTTCTTTACGAAGCTCGGCTATCGGATCCATCCTCTCCGTATTCATTATGACAATTATTCTTCGTGCTAATAGAGCCCGTAAATCTTATTTCTCGCCATGATCCTATTCTCTGTTCCCCCGGCCAATTCAATTAAAGAAGAAAAGCCAAAGTGGACGCTGCATTACGTTGCGAATCAAATAAATGACGAGGCGAAGGAGGAATAAGTTATCCAGCAGAATACAGCCTTCTGCCTCGCGTTGCCATGAGAGAAAGGCGTATGGAAGCCTCTGCGACTTCGAATATTATTTCCTTTCTTTTCCATGACTAAAGCAAAACTTGACTGCATCTCATTCCTTGAACTTATTAAACATGCAAAATTAAGTCTCGGTACATGCCTTCCGAGTTTTTATAGTTCGATCTGAATTCCTTCGCCTTTCTTAATCGTTTTGCCCTAGCGTTATCGCAAAGCTTTTATTCGCCTTTGGTGACCTTTCAATTAGATTTCAGTAAGTATGTCGTCAGACCCAAGACGTGTCTCTCTGTTTAATCGATGGCAACAGAAACAATCCGATGTACCAACTGGTTTGGAAGGTATCAATGAAGAGGAACTGATCGAGTACAAGGAAGCATTCCGGCTTTTTGATAAGGTACAGTACTTCTCCGCGTCTTACTGGCTCGATTCTCTTGCTAGGACCCAATGGTGCCCTTTAAAATGCCATTTTTTCGATCCGATCTGATTGAAGTCAACAACTTTTGTAACATTAAAAATTCGTAATTAACCCATCATTAAAGGAAAGGGACTTTAAAAAATTTCTGTAAAGTCGGTTCACTGACATACTACACCTTTCAGGACGGTAACGGTTCCATCTCATCCAAAGAATTAGGAGTCGCAATGAGATCTCTAGGACAGAATCCCACTGAACAAGAACTACTCGATATGGTAAACGAAGTAGATATTGATGGCAGTGGTACTATTGACTTCCCAGAATTTTGTCAAATGATGAAAAGAATGAACAAGGTCAGTCTACCGTATTTCTCACAGATTCATGTCTTTCTTTTCATTTCTTTCAATCCACTTGTTATTGCCACGGACTGACTGATTACTGCGATCTTTCTAGCCCCCAAGTTGTAGTTTGAATCCCTATGGCATAGTAAATCCGCTTGAACTGTTCCATTTGGTGCTTAGGCTGCCCCATCGATCCTCTTGCCATGAGTGGTACATCAAGTTGTGCTCTCAACTTAATGTTTATCATTTTAACGCACCACAGATCCTATTTAAGACATTGTTGCTCGATCCGACTGGGAGAACAGCCCTTAATTTCAATGTAGCATGGGACAGCTTCAAAAACAAATGCGTTTGAGGGCTCATTCAATGGAGAGATCCATGAAATAGCGGGTGGCCTCCGTCTGGCAAGAGTCGGCCATTTTCAGCGGCACCACAAAGCGCTAAATCGCCATTATCGGTGCCAGCAGCCCAAGCAGACGATACTGGCTTCCAATGCCGCTAGTGATATTTACGTTTCAACAAGATTAGAATCGAGTTGTCACCTTTCTTATGAACCCCATTTCAGGAAAATGACAGTGAAATGATCCGAGAGGCATTCCGTGTATTCGACCGTGACGGTAATGGATATATCACAGCGGAAGAGTTTCGCTATTTTATGACGCACATGGGAGAACAATTCAGTGACCAAGAAGTTGACGAAATAATCGCCGAAGTTGACATTGACGGTGATGGACAGGTAAGAAAGACATCAATGTTCATTCTCGGGGTTTCTCGGATTTCCTTCTTCTTAGAACTCCCTCTTCTTAAAGTCAGAGTGTCAAGTTGTCTAAGTTCTTTTCGGAATCCGAAGCATTCAAAGCAGAAGAAAGATATTTCGTACTTTCACACTGCTCAGAGCAGCTGTTGATGACGTGACATGAGAGCTATCCGTTCACCTACCCTTATGACCCTCAAGCTGTTTTCCGTTGAAAATCTGAACGATCACTGACTGCGTCAGTCGTCGATAATGTTTCAAACAACAAACGACATACTGTGTCATGAGTTAAAGTAAGCAAGTTTGCTTGTAATTCAACTCCAGCGGCTTGTAGAGCTTCTCATCTGAATTAACAGATGGTAAATGAACGAAAGATGAACTGCAGTGTTTTCCACTCAATTTCAACCGTCAATCAAAAATGACGGGCCCAAAATTTTATCTTTCGCTTCAAAACCACATATCGGCAGCTTTCAAAGCCGTCGATGTCTATCGCTGTGGTCGGCTTCTTGGATTGATGGCAAGACAAGAGGAATCACCACGCGAAAAGCGAGCCACCTCCCCGGAGATTTCGTTCTTAGCCGTCAATTCAATTTAACCTCACGATATATGTGTCTTCACATCGAGCATCCCCCTCATTGCTATTTTCAGTAGCCATTTTCAATGAAAAATAGCTATCGATCGGATAGCCCTAGAAAAGACACCTGCCTTTGAAATTCTTTGCAAATTAGGTAAAGCCATACTTGTTGCTATGGCATTAGCCATTTCCAAGTAGATAGCCCATAAAAACTGCACGAACAGGGTGGAATAAAGTCACGAAATGTTTCGTTTTCAATTTTAATTGAACTTCTATTGACGCTTGGAATTTAATTAACGAGACTACTCCATAAGAGAGTCAGTCAACCGGTAGTGAACAGAGGGGAACAACAACAACAACAACACCATCACATCCCACCATAGCCGTAGCCATTGCCATTGCTCATGGACTGACTGACAAATTGCCATTTTTCAGATTGACTATGAGGAATTTGTGAAGATGATGACGATGCCGTAATAAGGGAAAGATCGTGTCGTGCAGTCGCTGTCCATAGAATCTCAGCTTTGACTTCTTCCCACTGATGGATACGAAGAAGTCAACTCATTTCGCGGGTTCTTGCATACATTCTTGTTTGCACGCAAGTTGTAATGCTTCGATGTTCTTTTTCGTGTCAGGTATATGGAAAATTCTTATAATTAAGCGGGCGTCTTAACGTTACATAAATATTTCTAGTTCTGTTTGCTATTTTTGACTTTCCGGTAACTCGTACTAGCTATCTGAATCCTTAAATCCAGGAGTTCGTCAAAGTTTTCCAAGCATCGCACGTTCAACTGAACTATTCGAACACATGTCCTCATATCACTTGACTATCAATCTTTGCTGGAGGCTTCATTCCTCTTCTCGCCCTCGTAAGCCCATCGCGACGACGACGATAAGTGGGGGAGGGTAGGGTGTAACGGGACAAAAACAAAGGGAAATACCTCTTCTCTCCAGTCCGAAGGAATTACACCATTGTGACGAGTGATAGGTGTTCATGTGTTGATGCCAGTATGGCCAGTAGTATGCTGAGCTCTTCCCAGTAAATCAAGTCAAAGGAAGGTAGCCAATTTCAGTCCCAACTCTGAGACAGCAGGAGAACCAGAAATTCAAGACAATAATGGAAATTGTCAGACATCTAGTTGCAGTCCTTGCATTTCAGCTTTCTCAGGCTTTCATTGCCTCCCACCGAATCCTTTCGGAACGCGAATAGGTCCATGAACCTAATAAAAACCGAACAATTTTATTAATGAGCCACACATTTGGCTCCACTTCAGTTCCCAGAATCACATCCCGCAGGACAATGTGATGGATTTCGAGGGCCGGCAGAAGTCACACAGGGACAATTGAAGCTTGTATGCTTCCTACACAAGATGACACCATCCAAGAAAGCAGGAAATATGGGTAGCAAGGTTGTTTTTGAGGGTAATCGACCCACCCCCAAGGCCCTACTCTCCCGGGTGTTTAAGGTATCAAAAGGTGTATTACATCCTCGATAAGCAAACGGACGTGATTAATTATTCAGTCGATCACTACTGTAGTCATTCAAAACAAATTTCTTTCCATCAGAAAAACCCATTCCTTCGTTTTTTTCTCCCAAATTCTTGCTGAAACATGTGACTCGGAATATGTTCCAGGCAATAAATCTTTTTGAAACAACTTGGCGAGGGAGGGACTGTGTAGTGTAAAGGGCACAAGTAACGACCATTATCGGGTTATCCCCTTTTGTGAGATGACTGTCAGTTCCAAGGGGAAGGGCCCAATAATAGAAGGACGATCCTGGCGCTTGTGCTGTCATTCTAGGCGCTATTTTTTGACAAAAAAAATAATGGCCGTAGCCATTATGACATCATATGATTGACAAAAAAGTACAAACCCATAGTGAAGAGTACAACGTTGCGAATAATGCCGACATATAGCATACTGTAACAAGACGTCGTTGAGGAGACAACAAGTGCTGTAAGTACGCTGATGGTCCCCAGAGAAATGCGAAACTAAAATAAAATCATTCATCAACTGAACACATCAACAATTACGCCATTACGGGTAACCAATTACCGCTACTCATGCTTCATTGAAGCTATATTCATGGCAATGATGATGCCGAAATGCTCGCTCAACAGGTTTAGTTTTCGCTTCAAAAAATTCACTCTTAATTATAAAAATATTTGTCGTTTCCCCCTTAATCACAGCATAAATCCCATAACCAATCACAGCGTTACCGTACGGCACAGAAACTACAAACTACCGTATCGTATAATAGAAGGGCACTGTGATCAGCGTGCATTGACAGCACCGTCTTCATGGTTAGGGGTGGGGAAAATGCCTTAACGCTCCCAATTCTCCAAAGCGTAACTAAACACCTGATTTTTTTTTCATTACGTGTAAACTTGATGGTCTCTAGATTTTGTATGGACTCCTGGCACGATTGGTGAGTTCACACCTACATACCGTATCAGCTCCTGCTAGTTCTTATCGATCGAGTTTTTACTCTATTGAAAGCACATCATCATGGCAGCTTTGAAAGTCCACTAACTGGAAAGTCGATCTCTTGAGAATACTTCGCAGGCATTTGGCAAGTTTTCTCTAGAAAAGCCGATGATGGAACTTTCAAAAAAGTGCCAGTGAAGTGGGCGAACCCTCTTTCCCGAAAGTGTTTCCGAAAAAACTCCAAAAGACATCGTCAATTCTCGCTCGAGTTTGGATTGCAAATGAAGTATCAAGCTTTTAACTGAGAAATGTCGGACATCGTGGAATGGTTTAGTAGATACGATCAAACCCACACAAAGTGGTAGCCAACCTGTTTGCTTCCTACACACTTGAGGCGAAAGCTTAAAAAGACCTAACTGGTGGAGCTTCGTATTGTTCAAGTACAGGGGTGACTATCGCATCTTCATCTCTACATCTATGAAAAACCATTTCCAGATCAGACGATCCTGAATCCTTAACTAAAGGCACAGTTCACGATAAGAGTGGTTTCTGAGATTTCCCTATAGGATGAATTTGAGGTTCTCTCGTATACCATAACTGGCGCTATCAGGTCTGAAACGCCCTAAACAGGGAAGCCATGTAACCATTTCAAACAACTTGCCATGAGTAATAGCGACTGTGAAAGGCAATTCTGTACAGTTGTGGTTTTATGTATTCAGTTCTTTGCGCAATTGTAACAACCGAAATCTCGCCCGAATACCCCTTCCACGTTATTTCCGTCATGATTATCTCGTCCAACCTCTATTTTCACTACATTTAAGGAGACTTATTTTTCTCGAAATCGGCGAATTTTCTCGAAAAGGGGTACCTCAAAATTATCGTGAACTGTGCCTTTACGATGAGTGAAAAATTAGCTGGATATTTATCCAAGGCCGGCCCCAACAACTGACCATCAACAGAGAATGGGCCGTATTTGGAGGGACATAGTGGGAGTATCTACTGGAAGCTCTTAAAAGTAGGCCAAAGATCTTGTGCACCATCTGATCAGGTATTTCATCAGTACCCGCCTCGACAACAGGCCGACAGATGAGGAAAATGACGGTGATCGAGTACCTCTTCTGCTTTAAAAACTTCAAATCTTTTGATGAAGTAAGTCAAACTTACTGGTTAGCCACGAAATGGCCTCACATTTCCAAAATAAAAGGGCTTAACGAAGCCTATGTCTTCCCCATTTTGGATGATGATGCACTTTCATTCAAACATGAAATTGGTATAAGACAAAAAGACTAAGCCACCAGCGTTGATTAATCCCATTTCGAGATGCACCCACACACTGGCTCCTATTCAGAATACTAATTTCTTTTGAAATGGGCATAGCACATTCAATGACCTATGTACTAGTCAGAGCCTTGCCCTGCCAAAGAGGTTTGCTACCAACCAACCACCTGAAAAGATGTATGTCTCGTCAGTATGGAAGGCTACTGATCCAGAAACTTATTCCGGGCCGCACGTCGACACGCCGACGACACTTCAGTGCATATCAGGCCTGTACAATGACTAGGGTACCAACCAACATATGCCAGGTTTTTCATCTTCCTAAACGAGCTTGGCTGTTTTTATCCAACCTGAAGGGGTGTACGGCTTGGTGGGGCTGGGTTCTCATCTCTCCGAGATTCAATCCTCCAACCATGCGCGTGACAATCACTACAACCCCACCCCCTCTGTCCTATCGAGGACATCGTCAAGTTCAGAAACTGATGGAGTGGCCTACAATTGGAAGAAATCTGCTTTTAAAATGAATGGAAATCAAGAGTACTGATGGACTCCTTACAAAGGGGTCTTTTTTCTCTCACAGCTCTAAACTCCTTCCGACGTGAAGAGCAATGAAACCAACTGACATGGAATCGAGTAATTACTCATAAGGTTCAGTTTGCTTCTACGATGTTGAAGGTTTCATTTACTCAATAGTGCTATGCCACCGTACACATGCTCATCAGAAGACTCATCAAATTGATAGGCTTTCCCTAGTGTCGGCTTTCACCTGGATCACGTTCGGACTTTACCCCATAAGCAACATGTGCTTCACTCACGAGGAGATATGCAGCCACTACAGTTTTTGATCACAAAGAAAAGGCTCTATTCATGGGCGTATTTGACTGGAACCTCTTTACGAACAGGTCTTTTTTATCTCACAGTTCTAAAGTCCTTTCGACGTGAAGAGCAATGAAACCAACTGACATGGAATCGAGTAATTACCCATAAGGTTCAGTTTGCCTCTACGATGTTGAAAACATCAACTCTCACGGAAACGATTACTCTGGTTTCCGGTCTAACTAGTATTAGATGAAAATCAGACCAACAATTACCTAATTGAAAAACAAATCCCTAAATGCTTCCAGATTAACTGCTGATTAGATGGAAAAACAATTCCCCTGTTGACAACAATGTGTGATTGTTTTTTCCAACCTCACTCGCTTTTGTAAGCAACAATTTTAAAATTGCGTAGGAGGTGTATGGAGGGGAAGGGGAGATGAAACATGGAGTAAGCTCAATGGTGCCCTGCCACGGGCTTACTACGGTTCCAAGCTTAATTTGAAAGAGCATTCCACGGAATACTGCTTCCAATGAGGTTGTTGTGATGCGCCTGAAACAGCACTTACTAATCTTCCCCTACGGTACATCCTGTCTCGTCTCCATTTCAGAAGCCAAAGCGTAGACAGCCGACTTTTCGTAGGTTGGAATGTGCCACTACAAACAGCGAATTGACCCTACGCGCAGCTACGGCAGCGGCACATTCCGACGCATATCCCTATCCAGCTATCGAGAATGACCTCAATCCAGATGGAAGATGAGGTCATTCCTCGATAGCTGGATAGGGATATTAAACTAATGGAAGATAGGACCGATTTGTGGTTCAGTACCTCCTAGACCAACGAGCCTTTCCGTTCTTCCTGGCCTTCCTCGATCGGATAATTCAAGACAGACTGGTGGGAAGATAAAACACCAAATTGACCATAACCAAGCTCCGCAAGCCATTATAAAGACCGACCTGCGACCAAAGCTTCTACGAGTGGATGTATACTGGGGATCACGAGTCCCACAATCACTGAAGAGAGCCTTAACGCTCCTACGTTAACTCACTTTAACGCAACTAGGCAAGAAAAGTTCCAACAAATTTTTGCACCAAAACCACTTCGTCGAAATTTTCTGCAAATGAAGGTAAAGGTGTAGGTGAAGGCTAGCTACCCTTTTAGCGATTTACTTGATGCGGTCACTTACAAATATTGGCTTCAGCTCATCTCAAAAATGATATATCTGAAATGAGGTTTGATTCATCTAAATCTCGAGTACCTTTAACCTCTAGACGAAGCCAACAAATCCAAAACTCCAGTCAGCTGAAGCTGCACAACTTTGTTCGAGGCATTATAGATCCACTTGTTTGGGAGGATGAACTATGTCAAAATTTTTACACATGGCCAGTCGTATCAGTAGTAATATGGCTATTGTTTCACCTATTAAGAAATATCAAAGACTTTTTACCCGAGATCAAGCACAACACCTCCCATTCGCATGACTGCGTGCGCCAGCTATTTAGTACGTGATATGTAAGATCTCTTTGATTAAAGGCGTTTGCTCGTAAGTATCATGTCAGCATAAACAAATCTTCAACCTCTCAATAATGAGATCGAAAAGTGAATACGGTATCTAGTATGGCTCCTTTATGAAAACTTTCCATTGTAAAAAGAACCTCCGGAACAAGTTCGAAAACAGTAACTTTCATACCTCAACAACAGCAGCACACTGCCAAGTGTGTTCAGAGCCGCATATTTTCGTGTTGACACAATTATCATAGGAATCAGGAAGGCAGCCTGAAACTCGCTCTTTACAAATCCAGCTCTTCATACAATGACAAACAGTTATACAGCCTTATTTTAATGTTACATGCTGCCCGATGAATTCTTTTTCATATTAGTAGGATATCGACAACATAAAGAATGATAAGTATAAAATCTTTCTCGTCAATCCTTCCCGTTTCAGGAATGCGCCCCGCATTCGGCTGTCGTGGTGGCGCATAAAATGCAATATGTGACCTTCGCTCACAGATAATATAACACTATTGAAAATCGGACACCTTCAACAAAGTCTAGAGCGCCACATTTTTCGAAGACCAATTGCGAGAACAATCCTCTTGCTGACTTCTCCTTTTCCCACTGTTGCAACCTATTTATACCCTACAACTTCTTGGTATAAGCCTTAAAAGGCGTCACGCGATGAAAGAGAAGCCTAGCACAGGATATTGCTATTATTTCCTGACACACAATCATTATTTGTTTGCAAACTCGGGAGGGCGTTCCATGCTTGTCTCAATAAGGGACTCGCAGTGATCCAGTAGGAGGTACGAGAACCGTGCTTCTACATAAAAATGCTATAAAACCTAAGCGGCATTTAAACTTCGACTATAAACCTATTTTAGTGCAAAACTAGTCAACTTATTGACCATTAACGTCAAAGAAAACTCCTACCTCTCCGCGAAATAACCAGTCTTCATCCTCCTAGCTCACTTAGGAAAAGCCCAGGTTATATTTGCAATTACATTAATTCAGGAACCTATTAAAAAATAGGTCTATCACGAAATCTCTCCTTGAAAATAAGTAGGTCATGAAATTTCTCATCGAAAATGATGTTGTCATGAAATCTTTCCATCCCACATGAGCAAGTTCCCCAGAACTCCGTTGTACTAGTAAATCGTGAGCCCTTGACATGACCTCAAAGAAGACTGCGCCCCCCCCCCCCCCCCCACCCCAATTCGATTCAAAAGCTGCTGAGAGTGTTTGTGCTATGCAATCATGTTACTATTCTAAAAGTGTGAATGAATGTACTATTCCTATAGCCCGATTGTGTTTATGGAACTAAATATAGTAACGGGCTTGTCAAAAGAGGATTCAGACCTACGAGACCCTTGGTGTTTCTATCGCCACATTATAATTACAGTAGAACTAGGGTTCCTCATATAAATTGTTTTGTATTTCCATGAAGAACAGAAAGAGCTCTGAAATGTTAGCTTAGAGCACAGTGATATTAGAGTTGGAAAGACTTAGATGATTGTTCAACATAGAAAAAAGTGTGAGAAAAAAGCTTTTTTAAAGATTCCATGGATTTCTATAAGTAAAGCAGGATTTCAGCTAAGCGTAATGATGATCAGAATCTGGGAGAAATGATAGGTTAGGAGATCCATGATTGAGGGCCTAGTCTGAAGATGGAAAATAAAAGTGGACATCACAAACGAATCAAAAAATATAAAAAAAGAATAGACTTCCTAACACTATGAACTTTCAAAAAATAAAAAAATGTACAANAATAAAGGCAATATTAGACGCCAATAATTTACTTGCTTTATTGATTAAGTCTTAATATATCCCGTTATCGACTTTGGAAGTGAATGTCTACTTCATCAGTGTTTGATAGAGATCAGTCATTGCAAGAAAAGAAAAATTCTCGAGATTTTTCCGCAGAGCTATGAACCCTGAGTAACACCAAGTAATTACAGGGCCTGAACAGGCATGTACTCTGCAAGGAGAAGATAAAGGAACGACTGAAACTTGTACACCATCAAATTTGAAACTAAGCTATTACACTAGACTGGAGATCTCAGAGCAAGGTACGCTGAAAAGATCCAACAAGTTTTTTCTAAATTGGTCCCCTTTAAGTTTAACATGCGTTCCAACCCCCTCATTTATTGACTAAAATATCATACATGATGAATGATTGAAAGAACCAAACAGTATGCAAAAATAAAATCACACATTAATGCAATACACATGGAAATACATTTTCGATAGCGAATAGTAGCGAATTGATTGAGAAAGGAAAGGAAAGGCTGCGATTCGCAGAAAAGGAAAGAAAATAATTAGTCGATCAGAAGAAAACAAGAATGGACCCATTCTGTTAAATTTCCCGCTATATAACTGATCAACATTTGAAAGAATCAAATATTTCCTCTACAGAACAACGTCGTGGGGTACCACCTTGATGCGAATTCAGCTCTCCCCGAAATTTTCATAAGTAATTTTCAAGTCAAAGCTCCTAGTTATGAGTAACTTCAGGAAAGGATTTTTAGGGCAGACCATGGACCCAAACAGTTGCGCTATTTTACAACCTCGTCTATTTACATTCAATTCTGAATTATTATGTAAACGCAATTGAAAGCAGTGCCGATGTTACAGCAGTAACAGCAAGTAAATTTTGAAAAACAGTTAGATAGAGAGCTTCGGAGTGGTATGAAACACGAACGAAACTGTGTAATATACTTCATGTAAAAATGCTTAAAGAAAAAATTGCATTCACAGCAGCAATTCTTTCAAATAACTTAAGCATGTAAGAGCTTACAGTGAGCAAATTTCCAGGTTCCGTCTTCCACTATGAGTCGTCAGTGAAGAAAAAAAGAAAGTGAGTAGGGCCAAAGTGAAGAAACTATCAGTAAAAAACGTGACGATGAAGCAATAATACATTAAGGTTCCGAAATATTTCACAAAGGTCAAGCGACATTTCACGAAATATCTTCAAATCCCAAGAAGATAAAGTTAAAATTTCCCTGGTCTTAAAATGAGTAGACTAACTAGCGCGATCATCTATGAAAAACGAACATTCACAAGAATGTGATAATCANCAGTATAAAAAGCTCATAATGTTTGCTTGGCTCAAGAGAGTTGACGTAATGTGAGCAAGAAGATTATGCAATGAACAGACCCAGGGCTAAATATATTTCAGAGAGCATAATACCTATGTGCATATCTTATGCTCCGTTGAGATTCAATGCCAGGGAGGCACTGGAGATATTTTTTGGAAAGTCATCGAAGAATAGCTCAGAAAGTGTCTTGTCAATAGCGATACCGATAGCCCTAATCCTTAAACTGACTTAATTATCCGCCCTCCTCCCAAAATATAGATGCGTCCGAAGACACCTATGGCTTACGAGAATTAATAAATGTTAACAAAAATTATAAAAATGATGACATACCGTTGAGAAACAGAATATTGAGCCCAGTAACGAAAGAAAAAAGGCAAATATTCGTTGCGTGCGTGACATTCCAAAGAAGCCTTCATCTCCAGATGAAAACCAACCACCATTCTTTCTAAACATAACAACGTTTGAAGGGAACATAAGCATCACATAAATATGCAAAAGACAGAAACGCCGAACAACCTGTTCTTTGTATTCGGCAGTTGTCCATCACCAACGTGCTCACCAGTCAGCGATTCTGAATCAGCTGTCTCCGAACGCGACAGGAGGGGTAGCCCGCTTCAAGAAAAATTGAATAACAAACACCGACTTTGAGGACCGTTGTTATTAAAAATTCACCTCAAGGAAGAACTGAGTTTGCTCCTCAATTCACCAAACGAGCTGAAAGACGATGAACCAAGCCCACCGCTCAAACCACTTCCTCCTGCCTTTTTCTTTTGTTCATTTACAAAAGCTTCGAGGGCTGACATAAGCCCTGAAATCGTGATCAGTCCACAAATACTTGAGGATGTTAGAATAGAGGGGGTGGAATAAAGGGTAAAGCAAAGTGACATGACAGTAGATATGAGAAGCACACTTCTGATATATTTACACAAATACAAGATTTCGTTCAGATTTATTAATCTATGGTAGTCTACAGTACAAATCTATAAACGTCGTAACTTAATGGTGGGCATCCCATGAAGTTTTGCCATAGTAATAGTACTGGTATCCTTCTTCGATTGCAATCACCAACGCCGCNAATAAAGGGTAAAGCAAAGTGACATGACAGTAGATATGAGAAGCACACTTCTGATATATTTACACAAATACAAGATTTCGTTCAGATTTATTAAACTATGATAGTCTACAGTACAAATATATGAACGTCGTAACTTAATGGTGGGCATCCCATGAAGTTTTGCCATAGTAATAGTACTGGTATCCTTCTTCGATTGCAATCACCAACGCCGCGAGGCCAACACCACCTTTCCAACCGGGAAGAATCAGCTGAAAAAACAAATGCTCAAAGAGCTATATATAGGCATTGATTAGTTTGAGTCAATACCAGTTGAAAAGCAAGACAATACCATCTTGTCTCTCCACTAAACACGCAAGGAACAACCCACAAACCGTTCTTTGAACGTTTACAAATCGATTTCGTTCGAGAAAAACTTCAAAAATCTAACTTATGTTACGATAAGCAGCTCGTTATCGCCCATAACATTTGGAACAGGGAAGGACCTCACTAACAAAAATTTTCTAGAAGATAATATTTCTCCCTTTTCCCCCTTACCTTGACATGCCCACTACAAAGCTTCCTTTAGACCTTTCCAACAATTGTTTCCAAAATAAAAGGTGTGATCTGATTTCAGAACAAAAAGGAATCAG
>UZAF01018857.1:11287-28970 GCA_900617895.1 Haemonchus placei
TTGAAGCCTTCATTTCTTAAGTGAGGCGTTGTCCCCCCTTCGTCCCTTTTTGTAAAGATATAACCCGATGTCCTCCTTGACCAATCTTTGCATGGTTGAGTTGCTCACATTGTCCAGTCTCTTCAAATCGCTTAATGACGCGATGAACTTGCTCTCGATGGAGTTCGAGCATCTTGGAAATCTCGGATACTCGGATACTGATGATCCGCGTTTGTACATCGCGACTATTGCTGAACGATCAACAAGCGAAACCATTTTTACAAATGAATACCAAAGAAGACTGCCCACACTAGGTTCAAAAAATGCGGGAAAATCAAATAACCCCATAATATAGCGGAAGAAGTAAACGAGAAGCCCAGAAATCGATTTTTTATTGCCCGTCACACTTCATGTGGGTCACCCTGTATACTCGGACCAGGCCAGTGAATAAAGGACTCGCTAGGTCTCGCCATGACTCGCCTCCAACTCGTTCTCTTCAAAAAGGGTAAGTCTGTCCAAGAGAAGTACCAAGCTGCTTTCGCACTTCCTCCCGCTCGGTTACGGGGAATTTGACAAAAGATTGATTGTAAGTTTTAATGTGCAACAAAATCATCTGGAGTGCGAGCGGGAGGAATCATGAAAGTAGCACAGAAAATTGTAAATCATGGCTGAGCCCGAGGTTCTCGTCTTGCTCTCTGGCGCGTATATCCCTCCATTCGCATGGAGTTGTCACCCGACCCAGCAAACCATGGTCGAACATGAACATCGATTCCCATTGGGACGCCATCTCTGCAAAGGAAGTCAATGAGAAATCAAATAATCAAAGGAAAATCGCGAAAATTTGAAGAGTAACGAGGGGAACCTTAACATTTGATTCTGAAGTCAACGATTATATGTAGTACTGTATGAACGTATGGGGTTTGTCGGTTAGGAACATCAGTTCCGGAGGTGCCACCCAAACAACGTTAGTTCAGAGTCGTGCAAGTCATTAGGACATCCAAAATCTTGACTTGAGGCTAACTAACGGTCTTATCAGGGTTGCTTCGTGCTCAGGCGTTTGAGTGTGAATGATTCTCCGAAATTTTTTTTGCCATGGAGCGTAGTCTTCAACTGAGCCTCAGAATGGTAGTAACACTGAGGTATGCAGATCTATTGCATGTTCAATTCCACCTTTCTTTCTTGCGCTTTAGCGCTTAGCGCTAAGAAGAGAGGTGGCCCAGTCTTCCTCAGCCACCATTCATTACCAAAGGGGAGACGGGCGTTAGGAACGATTTTCTGTAATCAATTGGCCGCACGCGGCTGTCGCGGACTTCGCTTCGCCGTTATTACAGCTCTGGCGTCCTTCCTACAACTCAATCGATATATTACCCTTATTTTAGCCATGATTCCACTGTTAATTCTTTTGTTTCTGTATTTCTTACTTGCTGCTGCATTCTGCTACATTCTTATAGCGCGCGGCGTCTCTCGCCGCGACGCGACAATTTCGTTCCTACTGCACCACATCCGGTGAGCGAGCCGTCCGTGGAACCGTGGTACAAGCAAGGCACTTTTTCTCCGCTTCATCTGAGAAGATAGTCTTTGTTTTGAAAATCGTTTCCTTCGGAGAAATTACCATTCCAACTTTTAGATGGCATTGGGATATTCGCAACATTTTTACTTATTAATGTCGATTCATATCCAACAGGATCACCTATTTACGTACGTCCGACACGACCGTCAGTAGTCTTCCTCCACTTTATGAATCAACTAATCCACACAAATGAAGTGGAAAATATATAAAAATATGTATGACGCCTTCCGTTTTTTCGAACAACAATCTTTAATCTGCATCGCAATTTTTATCGCGGCTTTATCATCCATTGGCAGTTAAGAACGCAATGGGTAAAAGTGGTTCCATCCCTACACAGCGATATCTTTCACAGGTTACAGTGAGGTCCTATTTTGTATAGTCACTCTATTTGTGCGGTCGAGTTGTAGCCTGATTATTGTAAAACGGCGTGGGTTCGTTTTAAGCTTCAACAGTACTGCACTCTTCGACACTTCGATTACCAGCTGAAAGCTTTACGGAATATTATTAGCCTGAAGTTTCTCGGTCCAAAGCACCATACGTAGAGTTCAAACCATAGCACTTTTCGTAGTCTCACAGATTAGTACTAATGGTAAGATCAAAGGCTCATTATGTTCACCCCTAGGACCTCTGTTCTATGGAAGAGATCCTTCGCAATGAAATCATAGCACCATGTTTCAGGGCTCCCAAATTTCTGGATCTGATTGATGGATGGAATAGGTATGAAAGACTTTCTGCTTAAACACAAGTATCATTAACAGCAGATTTCGGGTGTGAGTGACCGTTTATTTCTGTAGTAACGGACAATAATGGAGCGATCACTAACAAGCGCTCGACTGCCGATTTTAAGAAAATCCCAGTTGTTTGCGACCTTACTGTTCACCGAAGATGTGCAGAAGCTCCCCCAGTAGTTACCTCCGCTATACCCTTCAGAAGAGGGATTAACCCTAGCATAGACACAAGTGCACGGGCATTCGTATAATCATTTTCAGCGTTGTCTGCACCCTGCGCCGTCGTAACCTTTGCTAAGCATCCAAAAACGATTACTATTTCTATGTAACTGTGTAGAGATGATCACCCGGGTTAACTTGGTATGAAATCCATGTGTTAGCTAGTACTTCGTTCTATCATTTATCACACGGAGCCAGCATCAAGGTAGCCTACTTAATCGAATCTCATGAGGAGGGCAGATTTCCTGATTTGAGCTCACTACGACCATTCTCTCAAACAAAATTCCAAATGGGAGTGAAAATCAACTCACTGACGTCTCATACGTTACTCTACTCTGAATTATGGTCACTTAACGATAGACAATATTTCACCTTTCAGATATCGAAAGTATACATGAAGATGATCTGGAGCAGTGAGTCTTTCTATCATCCATGTAGAAGTACTATCACAAATTTCTCAGACAAAAAGGTGTAGATGAAATGTTGGGTTCCCAAATAAACCCTTGACTGAAAAATTCCACTCCTCAGTAAGCGGATGTTGTCATTCAAAGAGAGGAGATAATAATTCTGTAATTTGCTTCGAAAATTGAGGTTTTGCAAAAAACCTTGGATCTCTGAAAGACCGCGAAGGCATTGAAGGTCTCACGAATTAGGCTGGGCAATTAGCCCAGGCTTTGGTATCCCATTTATAGGTGCGGTGGTGCGTTGGTTCTTTCAAGACTGCTCCATCTCCGCCCAAACATTGCTCAAATACTACGTCGTATTCGAAAACTCATTACTAGCGGTCCCAAAATGAACATTTTAGTTTGCTCACTGAAGTTACAGAAGGCCTCGGATATGGATTTATAATGCCGTGAGCTATCGCTTCGAGCATTTTGATCCAATGTCACTGTTATTTTCTCCTCGACTATTCCAGATACTACGTTCTCGTTTCGACTATGGCGTCATCACTCGGAGTTATCATTCTCGTACTTTACCTCCATCTAACCAGCAGGAAAGCTGTGAAAACTGTCGGACATGAGTTCCGTGAAGGCCTGGGGCATGAAGGACATGAGGTAGTTATATTCAAGAACCTGATATTAAAGAGGGCGCGAGGGTGATTTGCCAGAAAAGGGAAGGGAAGAGGGAGGATTCGCTGCATGCAGCGACATCTGTTTTCAAGATTCAACTCCAATTCTTTCCAGAGAGAGAATTGGTCTACGAGGACGGTAACCGCAAGTCAAATAATACGGATGACAGCTGAACCGGANGCCAAGACGCAGATGGAGCAGAAGCCACCTGAAGGCACGAGACAGAAAGAGCAAAGTTCGAAGGAGAAGAAAGATGAGGAGCAGAAGGAGCAAAAATCAGCTGAAAAGGAGCAGAAGTCTGCCGAGAAGGAGCAGAAATCCGCTGAGAAGGTGCAGCCATCGGCTGAGAAGGAGCAAAAGTCCGGAGAGAAGGAGCCGAAGTCGGGCGAGAAAGAGCTGAAGTCTACTGAAAAGGTGCAGAAGTCGATTCAGAAGGAGCCAAAGTCGGCTGAGAAGGAGCAGAAATCTGGGGAGAAGGAGCAGAAGTCCAGTGAGAACGTGTTGAAGTCTACCGAGAAGGTGCAGAAGTCGATTCAGAAAACACAGAAGTCTGCTCAAAAGGATCAGAAATCGGCTGAAAAGGAGCTGAAGTCCGCAGAGAAGGAGCAAAAGTCAGCCGAGAAGTCAGCTGAAAAGGACGTCACGAAGCAGAAAGAGCTGAAGTCGGCAGAAAAAGAGCAAAAATCAGCAGAGAAGCCATCAAAAGAATCGACGAAACAACGTCTGAAGAACTTCTTTTCTTCATTCTTCAAGTAATGTTCCTCAGAAGAATTACGTCTATAGTATTACCATATTCAAAACGACATCACATTCATTATTCACAGTCTTCTTAAATAAAATGTATGTTACATTATGTAGCGTGAAAAGAAGTCAGATCAAGACTTGTATATGATTCAAACACATATAGCTTTCAGATCAATTGTTATCTTACTCAAATTATTCATTCGGCATAGGTTGGGCTAAACCTTTAGCTCTTTACATTGATGAATAATCAAGTAGAGAATGCGAAATGGACCGAATTTTGGCATTCGGATAAAAAGATTATGCGAATTCAATCCATTATGCCAACCTTTGTCTTACTACCCATTCATTTAAGAGTCTTTCCCAGCCTTCTTTTCCTGGCCCCAACGCCATTTGAGAGCAGTAAAGGCATTAGGGCCAAGATCTACTTAGTAAGGAGATGGCAAACGGGGACGCTTCAATAATACGCAGAAAGTAATTGATAATAAAGATGTTCATACCTCCGATCCAAAGAAAAGATTCGTCTTCGATCAGGGAGGTAAGCGTCGAGCATAAGAGAGGAGCGTATTCATCAGATGCCTTATGACGAGCTGAATACGATGGTTCTAATTAATGGAAATGTAAGAGTGACGAAGAAAAAATAGAGTAAATTCGGTGTAGCCCAGTTTCGACCGTATGCAGAAGTGTATGGCGGCTCTGTTTTGGTAAAGAATGCACAAAAAGTGGTCGGTGCCACTTACAAGAAATTCCAGAGCCTACGCTTTCATGCGAATTTGAAAAGGACCTTGAGTTAAGGAGCTTTTGATGAGATAGGAACATGGTGAGGAACTGACATCTATCAGTATCTCACCCTCGACGTAGTAGCACTTACCGCCAAGATGGACGAAGTGAGTGGCACAGTCGTAGAGTTCGCCCAGGGTGCGATGGGTTCAATGTCGTAGTTTGGCATGGGACCCATAGAAAAACCGTCAAACCGACGACTAAGGTACTCAAGCGATCCGCCTTAGTGTACACTGCAGAGTGACAACTTCCAGGTATTGGTCTCACGACTTTTCCAGCGTTGGCAAGCTATTCTCTGCAGGACTTTCTGAAAACTAGCCAGCTGTGGGCTGGTCATAACGTTGGAGAACGTTATAGTCTCTGCTGGTTGATATCGATCTGTCGTTATTCATCGATGATTCGAAACCCGATCCGGACCCAGCTGTCCCCCTGGGTTTCCGGGTATCCTTGGAAGCAAAGATCAACTCAACCAACATTCTCTCATTGTTATTATATTAGTCTTACGATAAGGCCGCAACGGAGTTATTCAATTCGTTCCGTTAAGTGCTAAAAACGTCTTTTAATGGGGTGTTAACGGCGTTTCTGCTTTCAAGATATGGTGTCACGAATATATGCCGAAAAAATCGGAGATAACGCTCTCCGAGGTTCTCCTGCTCGCCTGCGGGAAAATGAAAGTTTCTGGTAAGTTCCCGAGTGACTATTGTTATTCACGTCAGCATGGTATAAAATAATCATAAATTTGCACTTTTCAGTGGTGGTTCAGATCGTTTTCTGCGTGGGTTGGAGGTTTGTAGACTGAATTCGTTTCAGTAATTTCAACAGTTTTACCTCCAAAAGTTCAGCTGTTTAGCAATGCGATTCTTCCCGACATTGGCGTCTCAGACTATTCATGTCCGCCTGAGTTGATGAGGAAAAGTAAGACGATCCCGACGAATGTCAATTCCGTCCGTCCAGCTGACATCAAACTTGTCATGGCCCTCGGAGATTCGCTGACGGTGAGCTCGGTGTAAAACCTGGCTTGAGACCAAACATCTCAGATGGAAGACATCGAAACTAATGAGCAGCGAATGACTCATTGTGAAAAATTCGCAGATGCACAAATAAAAAGACAATTTCAGGCCGCCAATGGAGCAGGCGCTGAAGATCCGGTAGGAGTCATCCTACAATACAGAGGACTGGCTTTTCAGGCAGGAGGTGATAATTCACTCGAGCAGCACGTCACTATTCCAAGTCAGTTCCTATCCATCACCAGAAAAACTTTTATAGCTGGCTTGAAAAGGGCAAACACCTAGCATACCAACCACTAATCGTTGGGGCGCAATCCTGATGAGCGATGAGCGTCGAATTTGCGTGACGCTTTGCCCGGACCTTTTGCCACACATCCGAAAGTTTGTCGTATTGCTAACGAGAAAATTCTGTATTTGCAGATATTCTGAAGAAGTACAATCCCGATCTTTTTGGTTATTCTGTCGGCATCGGATCACCGAATGTTTGGGAAGTGTCTCGCTTGAATGTAGCGATGCCCGGAGCTATTGCAGCCGATCTTCCTGGACAGGCTCGTACTCTCGTTTCACTGCTGCATGCTCATCCAGAAGTAGGTATTCCTTCGTTTCATATGTCCTGTCCAATTATATGGTCCCTTTTCATGGTAGACACCTTATTGGGACACTATGAGTAGGGGGACACACCCTAATGAATTGTTGGGCTCTGTCTCTCTTTAACCAACATACTCTCAGTTGGCTTTCAGTCGGTCAACTTCGAAAATGACTGGAAACTACTAAACATCTTCATCGGTGGTAACGACATGTGCTCATTCTGTAAGGACCGGGTAAGTGCCGGCGATAAGCAATTCATGAACCGCAGCTGAAGCAGCTCTTCCAGACACTCCAACCTTCCGAATGTGTCGAACACATCGAAGAGGCCGTCAAGATCATCTACGACAATGTACCAAGGGTGATCGTTTCCATCACTGCCATGCTTCAACTCGAAATCCTACGACAATCAGACAAAGGACGAGTATTCTGTCAGGGGCTCCACAGGTACAACTGATTGTGACACTATCGATTAGTAAGGAATAAGTAGTTGATTGCAAATTTTAGAGAAGAATGCCCATGTGAAAGTGACGCGAAGGACTTCAACAATACTTATTTGGCAAACGTAAAATTTGAGCCCTTCTCCTACACTGAACAACCGAAAAAACTGATGGATCCCAGTTTAGGCTTGTATTGACTATGCGAATCGCGAAATGGCTTTTGCAGCTTCGGGAAAGTATGACAGGAGTGATTTTGCCGTCGTTACACAGCCGTTCTTCCGTGATATCAGCACTCCTCCCATGAAGGTATAAATTGAAGCGCAAAATTGTTGGTGCTAATCAGCCATTACCAGCAGGCACATCGCTTTTCCGACTTCCATTCTAATTTTTGTACAAAAATGGCCCGTTCAGGCTAAGACGTACGAAGAGCGGTTTATAACCAAGTATTTTGATCCTTCCATTATTTGGTAGATCTACCAAACAAGCGGCTTAGGTAGACCAGGGCTCATGTTCTCTCACAGACAGACGACATTCCATCTGGCTACTGTACTTCTAATTCTAACATGATAGGCGTAGAATGAAATTGCCTGCTTGGAAAAACTCTTCAGCTATTAGTTCGATGTTTGGCGCACATATTCACCGCACGGGTAAGCATCGCTCCCTGGGTGGAGACGGGTGGTGGAGATTTAACATGGGTTAACCATGTCTTGATATCAGTTTGCTTTTTAGAAGAATAGCCAAAGAGGAAAAGGAATAAAAGAAAAGAAAGGGAAAGAAAAAAGAGGATGATGGAGAAAATTTTGATAGTGACGTCAGCTGAGCGATGTGAGCTACTGTTCAAAAATTTCCATTCAGCATAAAAGGCAGTAAAAGGCGATACTTACCTGAGCAAAGTTAGCGCCGGAAGAATCGCTCTCCCCTTTATTCTGCAATAGAATTGGTTCGATTTCACGTGATTATATATCAAACGCTTTTCCTAGGATGGAGAAGTAAACAGACAGTTCTTCGCCCCAGACTGCTTCCATTTCTCTCAATGGGGCCATGCCTTGGTATCGACATGGTTATGGAAGAACATTATGGAACCAGTTGGAGCAAAAACAACTCAGGGATCTGCAAGTGAACCATCATTGCCATTAGCTTGCCCTGACGAGGTAATTCCCTTCAGAACTATTTCTGCCAGATCATCTCTCACTGCAAAGCAATTCATTACAGGCTTGTCCGTTCATTCGAACCAATGAAAACAGCAAAGACTGCAGCCGATACCTTACTCCCACATAAAGCACATAAGGTAGCAATCATGAAGAAGTATATTTGATACTTACGTCGTAGCGATCTGAGAGATAAACGATTCTTCCTGGCCTAGTCGGATAGAGGTGGAGAGATGAGATGCGTCTGCAATTATCGGTTGAGTGACAGAATACAAAGTCGAATACAGCATATCTACGGAAGAAATCCGATCGTAATCAAATATCTTACTCCAAATATTTTCGAAAAAGGGTAACAAGTTGGGAAAAGAATGTCTTCTCGATGAAAGCCGAGTAAGTAGTCACAAAAAAGACAAAAAGAAAATGAAGAAAAAGAAAAGTTGCAAATCGATGACCATTTGCTCCTCGCTCGTCTCAGTGGGAACGAAGTCCACGGTCCATCTAGGTCGATGGCACGCGACCGCAATCGACCCCAGGGCATCCCATAAGTAGGCAGATCAATAACATTTATAATAAAATGATGCATAAAGCCATCACAAAGATTCCAAATTTTGAAAGATATCTTTTGACAAGATCATGAAACACAGCCAGTCTTCTCCCCACGATCTACGTCTGAAAGAAGAAATATTCAATTCAAACGTGGCTTTCTAATCAAGTGTATATGAAAACAGTTCCCTATTTTCTGGTCTCCAATTTCTTCACGTTAATCCCAAATGGACAGATTTCAAGTATTTTTATGTTTGCCCAGGCATAATTAGAAAATCTATTCCAAGATAACCATGGAAACCTGCCCTACCATCCGTACATGTTTTACATTTGTTTATATACGAAGAATTTTTCAAAACACATTTGAAATTTTGAGGGATCGGTTGGGACTTGGGTACCGTCTCCCTGACAGCTGGGAAATCAATTTGTCCAGGCGATAAAGGGTTCACCCAGGTGGCAAATCAAATCAAACCTTTCATAAGAATTCATGGACGTTTTATGTGTTTCTGAATATGTATAAAAAATAAATAATGATGGAATATGAAATTACGAATCAAGATCAGCCATAGAGGAAAGGAAAAAGACTGCATGTTGAGAAACTCCTCCCTAGCGAACACCCATCGGCAAAATACAGCGGAGGAGGCCAAAGAACGTTTTGGTTCATAGATCATAAGAAGGTTTGGTATGAAATTTCCAACTCAGAGACTAGAATGAAGCAAGAATGGCGATGGCTTGGTAGAACAGATAAAAGAGGTGAAACACACACACACCACATTATTCCAAACATTTGATGAAAGAAAGACAACAGGATTGAAGCATGAAGAATAGGCTAATGGATTCTTAATCAAGAAGAGATCCTGAATAAAGAGTAGACCCACAATGGAAGAGTTGCATGATAAATAGGAGAGTTTCCTCACATCTCACCCACTTTGATAAGATCTGATCATTCACTTCAAGAAAGTCTGATAAAAAAGTCCATTAAACTAATTGGAGTGAAGCTGGAACGAGCGAGATTCCGTATAGACAAAGTGATACGGATAAATAAGAACAGTTCTCTCACATCAAATTCATTGGGAATGTCTGTTCTAAAATAAACTAACAACCAAGTGGAGAGAAGCAAGGAGCTAGTAAGATTCAGTAAGATTCAAGCGATAAGTGATCGTATATCGCTGGCCTACGGGAAAAATGAAGGACTTTTTTCATATTCGTTTCAAAAAGCTCCTATACGAAATAGCCTAACAATCAATTGGAATAAAGCAAGAAAAACGCAATGGTAAGGCTTCGAGAAAGAAATCCTATACGATTGGCTAAGAAATATTTTGTAATTGACATGGGATGTGAATAAATCTGATTATTACTCTCTCTCTCTAACGACCCACAGGTCTGCATAAAACAACCATAAAAAATCTCATAAAAGATTCACCCGGTCTCCGCTTTTGTAAATTCTGTCAAGTACTCTCTCAAACGGCTATGACCATTGAGAGTAACAGATCCATCTTCAAGATAGCACTTTATATACAAAAACATGCTACAAAAAGAAGAGAAGTCACAAGAATAGATTATTTACAGCATTCAAAATCAAATGAACATTAAATTAATACACATTCAAGTAAAATTGGATTTGAGACATTTACCATCACGATTAAAACTATACAGGCAGTTGTCCATTCCTAGTGAAAGATGTAGTAAGACCGATTAGAGGTTACCAGTAATCAGCCGTCACTGGCTGCTTTCCATAGTTCACGTTTTGGCGAGCGACTGGTTGCGCGATCGGTCGCTCGCCAATCGTGGACTACGAAAGCAACCACTGTGTTAATTGGAAGTTTTTATGAAACATGTTTACCAAAGCTCCACTAAGGCTGGAATTACGGCTGCTTACACATGAACACCTTAACAGCATTACTAATTATAACAGATATGCTACAGCTCAGAACAAAACGAGATCTTTCTTCGAAAAAAAAAAAACAGACTTGCGGCCCCCAAACGTGATTGCAGAAAAGGAACGTAAAAGCATGCTCATAGATATGACATACGTATGATAGGAATTAGCAGATGAGTAGAAAATGGTAGTTGATCAAATCAGGCAAATGCTCTTAAAGAGCATCATGCGCCCAGCTTTATTTCACCTGACAGCTTCAAGTGCAAGGATTACATCCTTGATTCTAACCTCTGCTATGAAACGGTGTTACTACGAAATATATCTAATTCTGCAGCGGTTCTGTGGATTCTCTTGACCGGAATCGTTCCGAGAATAGAACAATCTCGTCATCCGGTGATCGGACTCTGCATCTACTCGGCAACTCCGACGAACGCAAAGAATCACTCGTTATCCTATGGGCTGAAAAAAAAGAGTGTGAGCTATTTGACAACGACTGGAGAAGGAAAATGGGATGCATGATCTCTCGAACAGTTTGTAGAGAATTCATCGAAAGGATAAACGAAGAGCTAAAAAGGAATCATATTGACATCATCAAAAACTAATCTCACCTGGACTCGAATGGCCGGATAATTCGTCGAGAATCGACCCGGCCGTGAAGTGAGATGAAGTATTATGACCATAAAGCAAAGGCAAATATTGCAGATTTCCACTGGACCACACCTGCAAGAATATGTTACACTGCAGTTTACAACCCCTGTTAACTAGTAAGAAACTCACTATGGAGAGCATGGATCCGTTGCTGAACTTCGGTAAGAAAAAGAGTATGGACGGATGGCCATATAAAGGAGCTTCCACGAAACCGCTGAAAACTCATGGCTCTTTAACAACACAACAATTGCATTCACTACTTTAAGTATGTAATGAATCTTCCACCTCGGAGTAAGTCTTGCTATCGGCAACCAGTCCACTATGAACAAGGCGACGACAGGCGGATTTTCTGAAAGCAGAAAACAGAATGCGAAACCATATGTCGCATCTCAGACCAGTACACATCAATTATCGGCTCGTATGAGCTACAGAACTACACTAGGGGTCTGAGGGAACTATATGTCGGATATAACTTTCAGAACTCGATCTCTACGAAGACAGTCGAACTAGAATTCTGGTCTCACAAAAATGTCACTCATCTAAACTACCTTTGAAACTGACTGCCAATCTTTGTCCATCCGGGCTCAACGTCAACGCATGAACTCTACCACCAATATGAACGATTTCTCTGAAAAAAGCAAAGATGTCAAGAACTACCCTCATAATCAGAATGTGAAACCTTGTGAAATAAAGAAATAACCTTTCGACAGCTCCTTCAACTTCGAGCTCTGACGGATCAAACTCGACCGGTGAGACATCGAATATTGAAACGGCACGTGTGTCACCAGTCCAGCGTCTGAAGAGATAATAAGGCTAGTTGTTGTGCCCCACACTTTTTTTGTGGTGTGCAAAAGAGTTTCTGAACAAAGGACGTGGACATAGCGAAGCCTTGAATATTCCGTCAGTGTAGTTGTGAACTCGGAGTCTTTAGGTGGAGAACTCAGTGGGCACATGTTCAGAATTGATTACAAGCTTCACATTAGTCTCAATATTATATTTACAACCACAGCCCGTTTTCAACCTTGTAGTCTTCTAGCTTCATACGACAAGTTTCATACGTTGATGATTATTGTCTCTGTGTAGTAGCTGATTATCTACATCGAAAGTGAAACCAAAGCGAAGCATCATCCGTAAGAAGCTAAGAATAAACGACGGGGTCGTTTCAATTGAAAACATGCATCCAAAGGCTAATCACGAGGTGCAGTACAGCCGGAGCTACTCGGAAAAGTAAAAAATGGACTCTAGAGGCGGAAACAAAACATCAACTTACGCTTCAGTAATTCCATCCTCATTTAGCACATTCTTTGTTACAAACGAAATTGTGTAGAGCTGATAGCTCTCCTCAGAAGCAAACAACAGCGAGTCTCCAGCAGGCGACCAAACAGCGCTAACTGCTCGACCTGCTAGGCCGCTCCATCGCTCTTCATGCCATGTACTACGGTCGTATACCCTGTAATGCATAAATTTAATCAAATGTTGCCATTGGTCATGTGAATCATTCACCTTATGACATTGCCCGTATAAAGGACAGCAAATCGGCGACCATCAAGTGTAGGTACAATTCTTGTAACATTACCACCAGTCCATGCACCAAAGCAATCCACCTCACCGGTGGATATGTCAACTATCTGTAGGACGAAATTGGGTAGAGCACGCTTGTAAAACAAAAAGGCTATATTGCTTACCATGATCTTACTGCTGTTCGGTGATACAGCTAATATAACATTTGATGTTGTACGATCCCAAACAATTTGACTGATGGGCGTCGCAGGCAATTCAACGACTTGAGCGCAACGAACAGATGGCCTGAAAGTAATGGCAGTCACAGGGAAAAATTGAATAGCTTCAAAGTTTTCATAAATGATTTCCAAGCGGGCACTGACAATATTAGCTGCAACTCGTTAAAAAATCCAAATTGTCATCCTCATATGTAATGATGCATAGAACTACTATACAGAAAAAAACCTTTGAAGATCATTTGAAATGCATTGAAATGAAATAACTTGCATCTCATTCCAGCAATAAAGATGAACGAGGTGAAGATCGTTTCCGAAGCCCGTCATCTATTTTCTATTTTTCTACTTTTTATTTTCTACTGCTCTCACATCCGACCAAAGTTGTTTACTTAACGCAAAATGCTCACTTGATGTTTGTTGCCTTCACACTAAGCCTCCATATGAGAATCTTGTTGTTTGCTGCAACAGCGAGGACTCGGTGATCAAATGGCCTGAAAGTGAGGACGAGTAATTACCATAAATCAGTAGCAGCACAAAAACAAACAACAAGACACACATTCTAAAATACAGATAGAATCTATAGAACCCGTTTTCTTTTGGGTTTCGAGAGCGCCAACGCTACTAACTTTATTCTAAAGCCGTCACCCCAGTATTAAAAAAAGGGAATGAATTATTGGGAATGCTGGACAGCAAGTGAGGTGGTGCATTTCAAAGAAAGCTGGCTATATAACTTAAGTACATTGAAGTTTTCTTTCACCGATTCAAACTGGAGGCATTTAACTGCTGCAACACAGTTCACGCAAAAACAGTAACACCGTAACTTACTCCCAAGCCATGCACGCGACGTTATTCTGGAGAGGATGTTTTAAGGTTAGTGGTGTTTTCTGATTCCGACCAATGTTATAGATCCGAATGTAGTTGTTATTCTGGCATAAAGCAAGACGTCGCCCCTCATCATGTGCAGCAACACATCGCAGCCAATTATTTTTCCTGAAAAAATCTGCTGAGCTTTGCTCAGATCATATCTTAGAAGAACAGTCTTTTCAGACTAGTCTATCATAAAAGAAATAAACAGCCAAAACAAAACACTACCAGTTCATCGTGCTACTGTATTCATGCAGAAGTTCCTCGATGCGATCCTGTCCCATGGAGGGTAGTACTCGAGCTGCTATATTGGCAAATCCATTTTGTACTCGCAGTACTCCTCGACCTGAAATCAGCTGTTTACGGTTTTATTATTCCCAGGACACGCTAGAACACCTATCCAACCTAGACTATCATATTCCTTTTTTTCTACTATCTTTTCCATTTTTCTATTTAGGGATACATCTCGGTGTACTATCATTAACAATAAAGCAAAAGAATTCAGACAATGCCCTCAATCTGCTATCGTGGCAAAGAATCTAAGAATCACGGTAATGCCACCGAATTCCACATCTGATTTCCTCAAGACGTCCGTATGGACCGAATCGCTTCATGTGCTCTGTCTTACCAAGTCTAGAAATCGGCCACAGTTTGCTATCTTCGGTGATTTTGGAGACATGATCGATGACACCGGTTATACCGTCCTTTTCCCTGAGTAAGAAACAAGTAGACATACATATCAAGCCCTATTAAGAACAGCAAAAAGAATACCATCGATCCATGGCCTGCTTTAATGGGTCAGCTTCCCGGAATACATATGTGTCGGCAACATCACTTTTGGATATGGAATGTTGAAGACTATTGAGATGAGCTCTTTCGACAAATGGATAATCAGCCATCTACAGAAAGAAAAATATGATCGAATAGAATTCGTCATTATCTCAATGCCTTGGATCACAGAGAAGAGATAGTTCTGATTAAGTCTCTTTGCCGAAGGTTCAATGACAGAGGTGCTCGAATACACAAAAGTTGCCGAACCGGTATCATTTCTTGGAATGAAAATATTTCAAATACTCACCGAATCACATTTTGCCATTCTACGGAATTCTTCGATATTTCCAGTCAATAATCGTCCATTGTATTCTTGTAACACATATGGCTTCCCTGCCGAATTCAATGGTGGAAACTCCAGCAAAGACATCCTGAAACGCCTTCAAACTACACCTCAAAAGTCATCATTTAAATTATTTTTCCAAATTAAACGGCATCCAAACAAGACAGACGTAAAATAATATTTTAAGAAAACAAAACGAATACGGGAAATAAAACTCAACGAAATGTAAAATTCAAATCCGACTGTTGTGCATTTGCACAATAAGTGCAGCTACCGTAATGACACGACTGAATTTATCTGACATAAGCCCCTCATGGAAAGCAATCCAGTGGATCCGGGAGTTGCTGGGAAAGATTTTTTAGACAAATTTGAAACAGAACCACTATTTACCATGCTGCGACTGTACTAAGGATTCGGTGCCTTCATTTCAAAAAAATTCAGGGCGAAAGACTGTCAATGGCGCTGGGTCCAGGGCTTGGAAAAAATAAAAAAGGGTGCCCAGGGGTTTTGGCGGTGAGAACTATTGAGACACTTTTCGCAAATTCTTTGAAGGGTAGCGGTGGAATCACTGTAGTCGACGATCGAAAAGGTTCGACGCAATCCTTACACTACTAGACAAGTTGTTCATTCGTAAACCTGCATGGTTAATGAACGGTCTTGGCAATTGGTGGCATCCTGATTATTAGAAATAGCTAGGTTTTTCATTTTTTCACTACTTTTATTTCGTTGGGCTCAGTTCTATTCAGCAGAAAATATGCTGTCCATGAGGACGATGTGTGGTACCGCATTGTAAAGAAAAAACTGATTGCTTTAAGACTCAGACATCGAGATTGTCCATTTGTAAAGTCATATGAATGAGTTGCATTGAAATATATGTAGTAATTATAATTTTAGGATTTTAAGATCCCCCTTTAACAAAAAAAAACATGATGATAGATTTGGGACCATCAAGAGAAAGCTGTGTGTAAGAAGCGAGTTCAATGCCATCGCCGCTAAAACGTTGTGCGACGTACTTATGTGTCTTGAAAAGTATTTCAATAGGCTCTTTCCTGACCCTCCTACGGTAGTTGAACAGGACATTCCATGAGACTGCTTTGACGGCAGTTAAAACTGCTACCCGGAATTGATCACGAGTAGGACCATTTGCAACTAAAACAAAACGAATTTGCTATCACCCAGGCGCCTAGAGGACATAGTTCACGATGAAATTAGTTTCTAACATTCTGCTCTTAAATGAAACGCTGTCGGGTCGAAAAACCACTCCGACAGGTCATTCATTACAAGGGCTTCAAACCGCCTTGGCCGACCCACCCGCCTAAAAGTGGCCGTGCTATGCCGTTCTTGCTGTGCCTGCACTATTCACAATGAAACGTTGGGATGCGTCGAATAGTACACGCACGTGAGAGAAACCCAGGCGGTTACAGACAGTGATCTCGTACACCCACGCTTTCACTACCTTTCTGGAGCCTTATAACTTAAAAACCTCCGATTTTCTCGCTTTCTATGCCATTATGAACTATTCTGCACCATACCTTCCATTATTTCATTCAAAGTATATGCTGCAGATATATCGTGAGCTCTGCTGACTTTAATAAGTCATCGACCTGTAGATACACTGGAAAACCGCTTCGAAAAGCTGGCTGGTGTTGATTTTGTTAACAAATGCGCTCTAACTATGCCCAGGTGAGACGTGAGACCTTGCAACTGTCTTCTACAAGTGCACTGAGTGCCTCTTCACACAATTTGTTTTCTAGTCAGATTTCGCAGGCATAGAAATGGCTTCCCGGAGGAAAATTCCGGCAACCCTCAGGACGTCCCTGAATCCCTCTTCTCCTTATAACTACTTAATGGGGGAGGTATTCTAGACAAATTCACATACAAGCCCGAGTCAGACCTTTTTCCGCTCCGCCCAGTTCTTTTTTGTTTAACGAAATCGATGCGGGCGCAACATCGCCCCGGCGACGGCGACAACCCGCAATATAAACGAGGTGGGAGGAGCTATGAAGGGAACAATCGTTTCGTTCCACTCTCTTACCTGCAGCCTGACAAACGATGGACGCATCGCGTGAGTCTTTAGAAAAACTGCTCTAGACATTTTGAAATTTCTTCTCTCCTCTATTGGAAAACTACGCATTGGCTTCGAAACAAATAGTACATTTTCGCTTATTCCTTGAAATTCCATTCACTGAACTTTCTGTAGGACTATCTTCCTTTCACAATCATTGGTTAGACCGACTGGCACGATCACTGCTCTGGAATGCGCCATGTAGATTGCCGTTTAGAACTATGAAACGCTACAATAAGTCCCCCTCTAGGTACCGACCAAAGATAGCCAGGTCATTTCCTGTTGGGAGGATTGTTACCGAACTGCAAAGGTACAAAGACATTGCCTAACAATTCCCAGATTTCTCAAAGGAATTTCGGAATTCCTACCTCTAACAATGCCATTTTGGGATGCGCCTTGCATTTGAGCACCATTCAGAATCGTAATGGCGTTCCAGTTACGTTTGTGGCCTGTACAATTACTTCCGCTGGCTAGTCCACTTGTAGTCAGTGCCTCTATCTTCCCAAACGGATGTGGTACCAGCCAACCACCCCGGAGGGTTAGAAGGGTTGGTAGGCGTAGACGAGC
>UZAF01018858.1:3374-28947 GCA_900617895.1 Haemonchus placei
CCGCCACTGCTTAACTGCCGGCGACCATGGCTTTTGTGCTTTCCCCTGTTGAGCGCTCTCTGGACACTACCTCCATAACTTCGTTCAGAGAATCGTTTGGCAAATTTTGAATGCAGATTTGAAATCAGCATCAAAAAATACCCCAGCAGTATAGGTCCCATTTCAAATGGCCACTTCGACTTGGGATCCTTCCCTTGTTAGAAAACTGTTTGTAAGTTGCATTACCTCTGATTTCGAACAGACTAGCCAGGATTCGAGCATTTACGCACATAAACGCATTCAGATCGACTGGGACAATGCTCCACGTCCTGCAAAACGACTTTACAACCAGTACATATTTCATAAAAACGATTCAATTCTCATTCTATTGCCACTGCCTATATATTTAAAAAGAGAAAAATCATCTGGCACCTTCCTGGCTTTTGGCATATCAGAGCGCATTTAATCCAGAACTGAACCTTACACTAATAGCAAGGATAAAGGACCAAGTCTTTAGCCATAATCGATCCCGTTTTTTCGGATGCCTCCCGCATCTGAGTTCCATTCAGAAATCCTTCTATACCGATTCTAGTGATAATTAACCAATCCCGGAGAGATGTAAAGATTGGTTGGCTTAGGGGAGAATCGGTCCAGGACTTGAAAACGATCCACGCGAGTGCGATATTGCGTCACTTGCCATTTCACCATCTCTGCCTCTCTTGAAACAATGTCTCAGGCTAAGTGAAACCTCTACTTTCCATAATCTCATCGATAACTTCATCTGTTCCCCCACGTCACCCTATTACACGAAAGCTTGACTTTGAGCAATGTGACAGCACCCTGAATTTCCCAGCTTTATCACAGGCGAACTCCTAAGACTCCCTCACAAACGAGTATCAAGTCCTGTGAGGGTATTTACTGTATCCAAGAGAAACTAATTTATTGTTGCACTTAAATATCTGAACCAATACTAGGAAAGCACTTGAAATCCAACCTGATACTCTTCATGGAGTGTTTGTTTTCACCATCTTGAGCAAACCATCTCGTGGAAAAGTCCCAACCCGTTTCGGCCGCCGATGCAATTTCCGACCACATTTTCGTCTTCTCTTCTATATCTAAACACTAAAGGAAAGACACGAACAAAAACGAGACCTTGACATCATCTCAAAAATTTAGATTCCAGAAAAGCGTCTGTGAACTATTCAAGCCCATACCATCCTTTTGTAGGTGATGAACCATTTCGTAGTCCTCACGATACGATTCTGGTCGTGGAACTTTCAGCGTCGCTCTATACTGATAGTACGGGAATTTTTCAGTGCCATTTTCATCTTTGTAAATTCGAGATCTCTGTTTTATCCAAAACAGATATTCTTTTTCAAGGGTTGGTAGCACCTCCTAAAAACATGCAACATGAAGAGCAAGAAAAAAGGACTTCATGCATGGATTTAAATAAAAAAGGGAAAAATAAAAAAAAGAAAGTTGTGATAAGGAACCTACCATGACGAAATCCAAATCGCCAGTACCAAGGAAGTAGTCATAAACCATTGGAATTAAAAGCGGTGGCTGGGAACGTGTGAGATAGTATACACGGCCACCATTTGGCACAAATCCATGGCTAGAAACTGAATTTGAGTAATGTCTAAAAAAATACTGTAATATGACTCACTTATCGACCATAAACGCGAGATTTCTGATAATTCCTCTTGCTGTTTCGTACATCTCTGAGAAAATAAGGCCTTTCAATATCCAAAACGAATCCCTGAAAGTAAACCTTTCAGCGAAATGCAGCCCATCTTGAAAGAATAAAGCACTGAAGACTCACCAATAATAGAATTCTCTGAATCGTCCACCAGGTATAATGAAAGGATGAGGTACATATAAGAGTGAGTAATGATCCTGATGTCTACGAACATCGTCGCGTACCTGTAAATACCTACTGAACTTCTCTGTTAAAAAGCTAATTTCACAGAAAATTCTATTCCCTTCAAAAACACTTAGACGTTCAGCCCTGAAAACGCAAGAGTCGTCTGGTAATAACGATATTGACGTCTTTGAGTAACCATAACTTTTGTCAATGTTTTAAATATGAAATGACTCACCCGTCTGCACAGATCTCTCCAAATTCGATGTAAATGGAGCGCCCATCGTCGGTGATGATAATCGTGTATGTTCAGAAATGTTGAGGGAAAATCGACCCAATCGCGAGGGAACCACTCAACGAGTTCGCTTCCCGGCGGATTAAAATGGGAATTTACAAACTCTCTGAGTACAGCGATATCTTTCGTTTTATCGCCGAGTTCGTCGAAGTTCCTCAATGTTGCAACTGAAAACCGATTGTTTCTGTATTTTGGTGACACTCATCATATCATCAAAGAAAATTAACAAACCAAAACGCTACACTTAAGGGAGGGCGTGTAATGCAGCGCTACTTTCAGCATTCATTGAATCGACCCGCTCAATTTTGTAATGGGTGTGCCATGAGCCAAGATGTGCAACGATAGTCACTTGGGTATTCCAGACGAGAAAGCCAACACGGTGGCAAAAAGGTGGCATGCTCTCCAGCGCTGGCAAAAGGACCAGTCAGTAGAATACTAAAAATAATTTCCTTACGGGATATTGCTTGGCTCGGTGTGCACTAGTGTTGGCTAAACATGAGAGTAAAGAGCGATGGCTAAAAATGGAAATAGATGGTTCTTACAAGCGATAGCTTTCAGGAGTTCACGGTAAGAGACTGGTGAGCTCAAAAATGAACTGCATTGAATAATTTCAGAATATTGTAATTCAAAAGCATCCTGAATGGAAGTGCGCGTTACTGATGTACCTGCGACTTCATAAGCACGAAGGCGAGCGGTAGGGAAACAGAAGGCTTCATAAACTTATTACACACACTGAGCCGTTTATGATTTGTTACTTCAACACGAATACGACTAAGGTTTGTCTGAAGCACCGCTTATACTCATGATACGAGGAAACTAAAGGGCTTGCTATTCGGCAAGATGAGATTTTCTATGCATGAACGGCTTGAATGTTGTATTTGCAGTATTTCTCTAGAATTGCCTATAGTTCGATCCCCTTCCCCACATTTTCTGCTTCTCAGCAAACTTCCAAAACAACTTGAATCGATTTGGTGAGTTCCCTAAGTCACTCATTCCTCTCTTCTCACTCTCCCTCACCATACTGCAACATGACATCGAGCAGAGGACTTCACAAGGCTCATTGAAGGAGACAACCAACTATGACATGTATGCGTCACAGAAACGTATCACCAACTGACGAGGGGAAGAGCGGACAAGTAAGACCGGGATTGATATGAGGAATAGCAGGAATTCAGAAAATAGTTGAAAGTGTTCTTTTCGATATTCAGAGAAGCATTCAATTCGATAACTTCCGTACTTTTTAGAGCCGAAATTCCAGGAATTATTACGAATTAGATGTCATTTCGTGAAAAAACGCCCTTGTTCCAATACCGGAAACCTGGGCAGACTTTGCTGACTCCAGCAAAACCGACTCCATTTGCAAGGTGCAGTTTAGATTCCATGAAACCCATGAATTTTTTGCCAACAACTATCAAAACAGGTAATGTAGGCGATAACAAGTATCTTCCTTCGCCGCCTTTCTGATAAGGAGTCCCTGCACTTCCTCTTCCTTAGGTAGACTTCAAGAAGTTACCCCAAAAAAACCAGTTCAAGGGGCACGTTCCAGAGGAAGCGCTATCCAAAACGACTCCAATCCAATTAATTCATAATTCCGATTAAGATGATTTTGAAAACATTGGAGGATTAGACCATGGACCGTTAAGCGCTCAGATACTTGAATCAGGGTTGTATTTGAACTCTACAAAAACCGTTCATCTTTCAGAGACCCTGAATGGCATTTTCTATAACATGCCTGTTTATAGGTTAAAATAAAGAGGTGAATACGATAAGACCTATTCTTTTGAAAGATGTTGATATTGCCGCTTAAAATATGATTATTTCTGTATGGATAAATAACCCATTCTCTATATAAGCCACCTATAACCTAGTGTGTTAGTTGTTTGTGTTAGATTGGTCTATCGGACTGTCAGATTGTATGCATGTCACAATGTCTGTCCATACCGCCCGCGAAACTGACTATAATCATTACAAAGGTTGCAGTGACATATGGCAGCCCTTTGCAAAGTGATGTAGTAACGGTTAGGAGGAAGCTCAAACGGTAGCTCAGTGTAGTGCTATTCAGAGCACTAATGCAGCATGGACCATCGCATAAATCTCTACTTTACCAAGGTGATTCCGATCAATTGATAGCGACCAGCATCGATTAGTGGCGCGATTGAGCAGATGCATAAATTTGAAGGTAATACATGTGATAGTATTCGAACTCAACCAAGTTATCCATGGTACTTGAAAGAACCCATTAAAGCACTATGATTGGTTGATATTAAAAATTTATAACGACCTTCTGAGGTGCAGCGGCAAGTGACGCACTATCACACACGCATGGTCACGGGTTCGAATCCCGTATCAATATGCGCCTATAGCAACCAAGCTTTCTATCCTTCCGAGGTCGATTACTTACACACGCACATTCAATACGCCACTGCAATTCAGTAAGTAAGTAACGCCTTAACGTTAATCAACGCCTTCTTTAGACTTCTTTATCCTTAACGATCTCCTACCGTTTATATGACACTGGGAGTCAGAAAAAAGGAATATAATGGTTTGGTTTGGTCCACCTCAAACCACAACCATAAGTATAAGGACCCTTCAGACAACATCAGTCTCTCATCTGATTTCAGGCCGTGTTCGACGGAGGGCCTTCTACATCTGTAGAATTCAGCGTTACCTCTTAACCGCATTTCATATATCCCATCCCTTTCTAGCGTTTATCTTCATTTTGTCAGATCAATCAGCCTTGCCATTTCCTGGTTGCGATCTCGTTTTTGTTCTCCGCACTTGCTCATCCAAACTCATCCCATCTACCACTTTATTGCTTTGTTGACGACCCCAAATTACTGATGGGCCTCCGGACTCGACGAAAACATAAGGTCACATAAGGGAAAAGGAAAGCAAACCGTATTCTTATCATCGTTTTTACCATTTCTCAACGTTCCTACTTTTCCATTTTAATCACTCTGAGGCACGAAGTCAATGCATAACTCCCCATAGATTCGAGACGGACAAGGCCTCTTCTGACCTGTAGCCGCACGAGACACTCATAAACGCTATCAAACGATAAAAACAATAAAATTTGCAAGCTTGTCATAAACCACAATTCTCTCTGCAAAATCTTCCCGCTATTATTTGCTTTCGCCATTACATCATAAATTCTCCATACAGTCGATAAAAAAGTGCGAACCCATCGGTCCAGTTGTTCGGTGATTAATGTCACATACTAGTGATCACACCTTCGCTCTGTTAGCAGAAGAACGAGAGTAGAGTTGTCAGAAGTGTTGGGCCTGGATTCCACAGTTCACTATCTACAATCATAAGCATTAACTAACCACAGGTCATCCCACAACATTCCCTCACCCCAATCACCATTGCTTACGTGAATCAGTCTCCACTCCTTTGCTCCACTTTTCCATCATCCCTCCATCTCCTCTTCCAGCTGTCCCACTGATCGACCCAACAAAAACGCTGCCGTTGCACTTGCTCCGATTCCTTTCCTTTCTAGCGGATGCTCCATCACTTCGCACTATATTGATAAAAAGTACCTAGGAGACTGCACACGAACAAGTCTACACAAGCAGGGTTGGAACCCCCATCTCGCTTTCACTGTCTTTGATAAGAGCTTTCAAAGACAACCGACTCATTAAACCTTCGACACAATCGGAGTCTATGATACCCCCCCCCCCCCCCTCCCCACTTATGAATGATTTCACAAAGGTGCTCTGTTTGGCAGAGATACACACTTATATCCACACCTTTCACCCCTCGTTCCCCTTTACTCCCTGTTTTCATGAAATGCTCTGGTTCAGATAGTGCCAACACTCTGAAGCCAATGACTATTTGCTGGGTGATACAGCAGTTTGAAAAACCCGGACAACGCGTGTGTTGTAGAGCGCCACTTGCCACTACACCACCTCCACCGTTCAATCATTCAGAGATACTGGCTATCAACAGATGATTTCGACTTTACTCGTAAGAAATCTCAATGTACCCTGCCCATGTTTGGTACTTGCATTAGGCATTGAATCAACGACTGGCTTTTTATACATCCGGCTGTCTCGCAGAAACATTCCATTGTCAGCCCCTTTCAAGAACTTTCAACTGTAACTTGGTTTTACAAGAGGTCGAAAACCTCTTGTATAACCAAGTTACAGTTCATTTCTTTCATTGGTGTACTTGAATACAAGCCAGTTCTCTCGTGCTGACGTCAAATAATGAAATCCAAAACAGAATTAACATGAAACAAAGGCAATTCCGGATATTCCGCCGTTTCTCTGATCGGAGTGAGTTTTGTGAGTTGAAAAAACAAGTAATTGGGCTTATCATTTTAACCCTAATAAACGACCCAAATCGTGGATGTTGAACGTAGAACTATGAACAGAAGAAAAATGAACTCGAATAGAAGAAAAAGTCGCCGCTCCCCCACCAGTTTCATTGTTATTGTGTTTTGTGTCCAAAAGCCACCACGACGCTCCAATAATCGACTGAATGGGCCAAAAATACGACTCGTTTGATGGAGCGGTCATGTAAAAAATATCGACGCAGTGACCTGTAGAGGAATTGAAGGCTTAGATCCACATCGAGGGCCTGCTCAAGGGGGAAGAGGAGGGAAGGCCTATTGAAAAGTTGAGGAGAAGCCCTCTTCAGTTCAGACCACGATTTTGAATTATTAAAATCAAAAAAAGCCTCTCCTATTGAGAAATGTGTTATGGCACAAGCGGCGATGCAAAAAAAAAGTCACAAATTAGTTTTACATTGATGGCCCTTGATTTGGACATAAAGGAGTGGACTAGTCCCCCGGTATGCCTCGCTAAACAATTGCTCGGTCCATCAATCGAATAACAAGACCTGTTTCGTTTTTGCTGTTGATATGATTAAGGATCAATGAACTCAGAACAAGGAACACTAATTAACGGAGTCATTCCTCCATTATCTCTCCAAAGCAAATCACTGGGTGTTTTTGAGTTCATTTCGAGGACGCAGCGTCCAAACTGAAAAAGCCTACCGTATCTCTAATGAGCCTTCCTCATCCGAACTTAAGAAACCTACAGTATCACTAATGAATCTTGTTCCCTACTAACAAAAGAATATCCATTGAACTGGAAGCCTAAAAATATGTTAACTAGGCCTTTAATTCCCGGAGTGCAAAAGCCCAGACACTCTATGTTCCAGAAATATCACCTAGAAATCACTAGTCAGTCACTTTTCGAAAGTTGTCCTCGTTTTGTTAAAAGAAGTTGTTCTTGGTGGAAGAGTAAATCCCTCTCCAGATTACTAGGTATTTTGAATAAAGTAATTGAAACAGTTCAAAATCGCCACTAGGAAAACACATTTTTTGCCAATTCTGCGACAACAAATTTATGAGGCACCCGGGAAACTTGTCATCTTCGACTTCAACCAACCAGTCAATTCTAAGAGCAACTGTTGATTGATGCACGATTATTGCCACCCAAGGAATGCTCTCGTGATCAGGAGATAGCGTCAGCTTGTGGGATAAAGCGGATAGTTGAATAGCTCGCACCTTAGCTCCCATCAGATATGCCTCCGTATTAGTGAAAGTGCAAGCCACTTTAGATTATTTTGACTGTACAGTGGAGTAGAGAGAAGTAATTGAAGTACCAAAGCGTTGGTTCAGAGCAAACCCCCACCCATATTAGTTCAAAAAGGTGAAACCATAACGAGAAAACCATTTATCCCTTCTTATATTAGTGTGATTAAAAATTCAAGGCATTGTGGGGCAAAGTGCTGCTTGCTATGCCACATGGAAACGATTAGGTCTAATTGATGCTAAATTTCTTGATTTTTGGTGCAAGACTATTTTTTCTTAAGACTACCGTTTCCATCGGACAACGCCGTTTTTGTTCTGATTGAATCCACTCTGCGGCTCATGCGCTTAGGCGGTCGAATCAGGGACACAAATAAATAAATACATAAACACTCATGGAGTTTAAGCATGTAAGGCAAAATGAGATCAAAACCTTCCTGGGCGCGATTGTAATAGTTCTTGGTTTTCTTTTGTTTATGTAAATATTTCGTCAACGTGACTAGAGGAATTATCTGTGAAATATACAAGTACGTAAAAAATCACCGATAACAGTAGCAAGTTCATGCATAAATCACATGGGGGTCACACGTAACATTCTAGAAATCCATAAAAACCTACGGAATCTCAAGACCTTATCTGCTATTCTGACACTCCTATAAGTTCAAGTAATAGATGTAGGAAAATGTTCCAGCTTTTTCCGATTCACAGGCGTCGTTCTCCCTTTACGCAGCATCTGAGCAATACCCGGGAACTGGGGACATCTTTATAGTTTAGAAAACCATTTTCACCTCCGATCAAAGAACAGTGACCAATCTCCTCGCACGAGTTCCTTCTAATTTTTTACAAGTAACATGAAGTGTAGGCACTCAAAGCTAAGTACCCTTCACATCCAGCAGGCCGAATACACAGACAACTAACCATTAAAAAGGTCGTTGAATTGAGAGCGCTTTCAGGACGAATGATAGTTTTACAATGGTTTTCTTGTATGTCTTGAGGGCTCACTCGGCTATCACATTTACGGTTGGTTGGGAGATAAAGAGATATACTTTAAAATGCCAAAAATTTTTATGCTACCTGATCCAGCAGTAGTACAAGTGAATAAAAGAAATAAGGAAATCAAGACCCTCTTAATTCTGGGTACCACAAAGGGCATCGGCGAAAAACCTACATGCTCCGAGGACCTCTTTTTACTACTATTGGCACCTTTCCAACAGCTGAGCCCCGGACGGCAGATTTGGTAATGGTTTTCGTTCTCAAATCATACTGTTAGTGCTCTGGTCTTCGATCGACTACCACACTTTTTCTGACATTACAGCTGATTATCAAACACTGGGCTAATACCACACAGGAGGAGGTTTCATTGAGCTTTGATCTAGAAGCAAATGTGAACATCAATGATCTCTCAAGCTATGCATTCATACCAAAGTGTGGGACTTTCTTGACTTTTGAGATGGCACTGTTTGCTTCTGGTGGCCACACTAAAAGGCTGCCCACACGATTGCCATCACTCACAGCAGAGAACAACCTGTGGCACACCACAAAATTGAAGGAATGTAATGAATCATCTTCCATACGACGACAGGGTCGCTCAAAATCATAAATTCAAAAAACGAATTCAAAGCGAGAATAAAAAGACAGCGAGAGAGGGAAAAACAAGAAGAAGTACTCAGAGAAACATAAATATGAGTGTTAGCACAAACATCGAAATAATTTTTATACCTTTACGGTGATATGTTGTTATGTTTTCAAAATTCCCCCCTCAAAACACGTGCGATACTTGATTTTCACAGCCCCTTGATTGTTCCCGGTTGGGTAGGTCTTCTTTACTCGTAATTCCCCAGTACATCAATACCAGAATCGTGCATTAGAATCGTGACTAATCGGCTTAAATCGATTTTTTGGACCTAGTTCTTCACCTCTAATCACTGTCGATAAGGACCAGCTTAGCTCATAAGACGTACTGATAACTGGAATCTCTTGTGACGACAACGCACTCACCCACACATGTAGTTCCGAAAATGACCATGGTTTTCAATGTCTCGCTGACAAGTTGAGCAGTAAATTGAAAACTAATGGAATGGCTGCGGTATTATTTTCTTAATCAAAATGACCCAGCTCTCAGTGGTTTCCTGTAGATCTGACTGTTTACCAGTATTCCCTTTCATCTGTATTGGAAATAACCCTGTTTTCTAGTAGGCGATAATTGACTTGGAGTGCGCGATTAGGTGCGCGGTGCAAAAAGTCGTTCCATGAAGTCTGCGTCACTTCAAATTAACATCCATACTGGGAATGTTCAAGGTTGAGTATGTATTCAATTAATCACATCTGAAACCAATGCAAAGTAATCCTTGGAATTCAATAATTTCCTAATAATAACGCATTTCGAGGAGAGGAAGGCAGCTGCAATTCAAAACCCATCTGGGCTTAAACAGTGTGTACAGTCGTCACCATCGTAGTAGAGAAAATGAAGGAGAACTGGCCACGGAGATTGGTCAACTTCCTTGTAGTTTTGTACCTTGGTTGGCCCCAGGAACACAGAAGGCGATAGACACATATAATTTCCAATGTTCGTTAAAAAGAATGAAATTTTGTGCAGTACATTTCTATCGCGTATCTACATTGGTCTCACAATGAATCTATTTGAACCTAAGCAAGTTCTACAGACGGTCACCTATCCTGGCACACTACCGTAGCTACCGTACCTACCGTTCCAATGCATACATCCTTTCGCAGGGATTTTCGTGTGTAACAGCAAACACGATCATAGGATCACAGTCCACTTTAGCTGAACTCGACCACCATTTCAGACACCCATTCAAGTGACAAAAGTCCCCGACATTCGTGAGCACCTCCGCTCAAGACTTGAGTATTGACGTATGTAACAGCAAGAAAAGTGTGAATACATATTTAATGTAAACACTCCGAGGCGGGCACGGTCATCAAAAAGTGACCTTTCGATGTTCAAGACGTACCAGAGTTCTACACGACATCGCCCATCCAATTGCCCACATTAACTACAATGTTCCGTAATCAACTAGTTTTGGTGGAGGAGAGGGAGCGGTAAAGTTTGGGGGTGACTGATCACGAAGAGATTGAGAAACAGCTACCCCTGATATCTACCCCGGGGAATCGGCTAACTCAAACTTTCATCTTTCAATCAATTTAACGAGACAACTGAAGATTATGGTTTGACCGCTACTTCGCAAATAAGAAAAATATTGATATTGTTTGAAGCACAATGTAGTATACTGGTAAGGTTGTCCCCCAACGCCCACGATTCACCCGGCAAGTACCTCTCTTAATGTGATGGTTGGCAACATCGCACGAAAGAACATTGTACCTGGGCATCAAATCGAATTATACTTTGTTCATGTCAAACTTTGATGGCAATCTTTCTTCAGGAACAACAGGAAACCATAATCAATCGAACACCCAGTCGAATATTTCGAAAAACTCGAACACTAACAATGTAATTGAAGAATTTGACAAATATTCTTACTGCTCATTGTCAGTAAAGTACTGTTTAATGAGCTCTTTTCGCAGATGTTGATCCAGTGAGTCAAAACCCACATCCACCCAAGAACTACAACAGCACTACTAGGCTTAAGGGACGTAGAATGATAGTCACGAGGGCAATCAAAGAGCAACTTGTGCAGCATCGATAGCAACAAAAACAGTTTTCAGAATAATGAGTTCAAATCGGTGTCGAAATGACTGGGCATGTTATTTTTCCCAGTAAAATATCCAGGTTCTCTAGTGACTGATTGGTGGACGCTACTGAAAGGCCCTCTTCCAGCAGGATCAACCAGAAGAACAACCCTGAAGAAGTCACAAGCTCAACGCTAACGGCACTTCACCAAGAATCTTGTTGCTTTGCAGTTTTACCCTACACGTATACCTACGTGTGCCCTTGGATTGATGCATCAAAGACCTCATAAGCACTAAATACCGACTTTTTAATATATGTAATTCATTGCTGGCTATATTTGTTCGCAAAGGAATTTATAACTCGCAATAATATCTTTTACATTAAGCGTTTTTCTAGGTTTATGGCACTAGAAAGATGGTTGGCACTCTTACTTCTCGAAAAACTAATGTAGTGGCAGAAGATAAATCTCCNACCCTGAAGAAGTCACAAGCTCAACGCTAACGGCACTTCACCAAGAATCTTGTTGCTTTGCAGTTTTGCCCTATACGTATACCTACGTAAGCCCTTTGATTGACGCATCAAAGACCTCCCTGAGCACTGAACAGCGACTTTTTAATATGTGAAATTCATTGTTGGCTATATTTGTTCGCAAAGGAATTTATAACACGCAATAATATCTTTTCATTAAGCGTTTTTCTAGGTTTATGGCACTAGAAAGATGGTTGGCACTCTTACTTCTCGAAAAACTAATGTAGTGGCAGAAGATAAATCTCCCCAAGCAGTCCCTCTCACGCGTAATATTGAATGCTGAAAATTGCGCTGCCGTTTCTCCCATGTGGGATTCACGTGATAGGTGCAGGGTGCACTCAGCTTCGCAACTGTTCCAGCGGGACAAGCGTCCGCTTTTTTCATCAATGTTCGTATAGATATGGCCAGTTTTGAAATGGAAACAGAAAATTATGTTACAGTACATACTTGGATCGAACTTGAGCGACATATCGACGAAATGCTTCGAATCTGGGAACATAAACGAATCCTGCACCGTCCTAAGTATTGGTCCATCGCAATAGATTTGGCTAAACACATAGGATTAGCTGTTGCATGGAACGAATTTTGAAAATAAGGACGAATTTGTAAATACATAAGTAAATATAAACAAAACGTACCTAAGCACGGACAAAACAGTGTAGAGCATTGCCTAGCGACAAATAATCATACAGTCCTCCGCAACTTTTATATCGATGTCATGAAACGCTCCTTAACGAAGAACGAGAATCTGCAACAAAATACATAGGTACCGATCGAAACGAAAGAATAGAAACGAAGGAGGAAATGATGAGCGTATTGAAAAGTTGTCGAATCGATTGTTTTCACGAAAACTACGGAGTAAAGCAGTATGAATCGCCACGACGAGCTGTCAAAGCTGCTTCGATTCACACTGCTTTCAGCCTCAAAAAAAAAATGAAGCCTCTAATCGAACAAAGTCTTTAACAGGAAAAGGAAGGGAGGAAAGCCTTCGGCAGACATTATAGAGAGGACATCAATGACGGTATTTGGCGTAATAAATGAAGATACCACAATTGTCAGGAAGTAACTAGTGGTGAGTAAACATGGCTCATACATCCTTGAACTAACTCTGCTAGTAGCCTCAGCGTACCGACGTTACCGCACAACGATAGAGCGTAAATGGGAGGAAAACCGGTCGCTCACGTGGAGGATAATTGAATCATACACACCAAACTCATGTCAGAGAACACACGTACACTTCTAATCAGTCGCACACCTTCGCTCAAGATACGAATAGCTGAAAAGCCATAGAAGTTTTATAAAGACTCCGCCTTTGCAGACTACAAAGGGCGGTCAAACATGTCACAAGCACAGCCAAGCTGGGGATCAGCTTTTGGACTTGGGTTTGCCACACAAGGTACGATCAGGGATAAGCTATCCATACTCACCTAAACAGGCACTATTTCGACCCGATTTTCGAAAGAAACGTTTTCCTCTACAGTCTACAATCGATAAGAAACTAACTCTTGCTTCAGAACAATCATATCAACCGATTTGAAAAAGGCCAAAACTGTATTCAAAATAGTCACGTCTCTTTTATTCCCAAAGCGAAAGATAGGACCAAACAAAAAAGTTAAAACCATAACAAAACAATAGAAAAATCAAAGCTGATACCTCCCAAGCACATAAAAAAAAGCTGTGACCGTACCACAACTGCAACTTAGCAGGAATCCATTAGAAATGTAAAGCCCAAGAACTGGCAGAGAAAACCAAAATCAATGAAAATCAATGCATAAGTGTAAAACTAGACCAGTTGATCGCGACTAAGAGACCGCAATGGTCAGAATCGTTGTTTCCACGCATCTTTGATAACATCTAAGAAAAAAATCGTGATTTTGAGCAATGGTCTTCTCCCACAACAGCGACAAAACGACCAAGTCGAAAGTCACCTGACGGGAGGACTACAACGTATAGGATTCACTGGAACTCGCACTTTTGATTCATTTCTCATTACTCAAGTATTTCAAACATTTTTTCGTGTAAAATAAAGTTACTGAATACAAGACAGATTCGTTAAGTCAGAAAATTCTGAACGAACGTAACCACTAATGCTTATAGACGAGACAAATCAAAAGTTGCGGAAAAAACGATCGCTGTGAACAGGTTCGAGCGTAATTACATTAGACAGCAATCATTCAATAAATCTAAAAGTCTCTAAGAAAAGATCGAACATTTCCTCACAGAAATTTATTTGGAAAAAAGTTAATATGGGGGATGATGGATGAACGAGCAAATATAAAACAAACTAACATGAATAGCAAACACCTTAGCTGTTCAAATAAAAATGGTCATTGGAACGATCTCCGTTCTAGTTCGACGGTTCTCGTTGCCACACTTGTCCACTCTCTATCAATCAAATTTTTTTCCGAACGCCGAAAAGAACGGGCCGGTTGCAATGAAATTTATTGTGAGAATTCATTTAAGACTTTCATTTGGTTGGTTACTTACTAGTTGATTTTGAACTCGAACTCAAGATGACCTAGCTTTTCAGAAATGAAGGAAAATGAAGCCAATGGAATGAGGTCTGTTCGTTTGACGACTCATTTGCCTAAGGGAAATTTGATTTGCTTTTTCATGACACACAAGCAATAAAGGGGCTCCGAAGCAAAACGTCATTCCAAATAAGGAAAGGAAAATGTCAACGACTCATCAAGAACCTAACGTCGACATGCCCCATGAAATAATGATTAATTCTGAGACAATTTTGAGAACGTTAAATTTCATAAGAAGAAGAATCTGAGGAAACGGTATGCTCGTTGGACTCTGATCATGAAAAGCAGGAATCTTTGTCGATGAGATTGCTGTAGAAGAAAATGTGTCTGGATCCAGAAAGAAGGAAAGTATGAATAAATTTATTCCTCGACTTCTAGGTCACCGCCCGAGGTTATTATGAAAGCTTGTTTTCATTGCACTCATAAAACCAACATCCACCCCTATCAGCGAATGAAGTTATATCTCTACTAGTAACTTCGGCTCAGCAGTGATACTTACATCAATGATGAGGTGATGTTGGAGAAGGGTGGTATTGCCGGAGCCCAGTACCCGCAGAAATACTCGACTGTGCAAAATGTTGTCATGAGGTGATCGCTGATAACTTGCAAAAGACTGAACCAATAAACATAAATGTCACTTCAAAATGGTCTACTTTCACGGGAAATATATTGACGGACAATTGTTCCCAGTTACCCCTTCAAAGCAAAGGTAGAGGTAAAACGTTCCCACGACAAGAGGTTATTCCGCGGATACCAATCATTTTTCAAATCTGACATTGAGTGAAGCATTCAACAGTATTGGTCGTCTGATAAGGGAACATATACCCCTATCGACCCAGGACGAGTTCATTTTGTCGTTTGAGACCTCCCACTTTCAACGAAAACTGCTGACGTTACAGAAAAAACCTTTCAATGCCCACTAAAATACGGGCTTTTATTAAAGCAATCGAGGCATCTTTGGAACTTTTTTTGCTTCGAAAACTATTCTACAAAGATGAAATTGCGCTGAAACTTTTTGAGACTTCACGAAGGAAAGGAAACCTGCGAGTTTGCCCATCGATTACAAAATGAGTTTCAAGCCACCATCGGGGTTGTACTAGAAAAACTGATAATTGGCCCTCTTGCAACTCACATTGAAGTTATTTGTTTGATTAATAGTATTGGGCAAACAAAGTGAAAGCAGATTTTACGAAGCAACAGTAATATGATGAAAAGCAAATAGGAAAAGGCACATAAACGAGCCTAAAAAGTTGATGTAGGACAGCCGTTCCCTACATCTTGACAGAGGACAAGTCCCAATCCCCTTTCGGAATACCATCACAGTTCTCAGAAGATTTTTTTCTTCGCTAAAACGCTTTCGTGACAAGTAATTGGGTAGCTGCAAGTTGACAAATGAGTAACGAGTGTCAGGGCTTAGTCGAGAAGCCCTTACCTAGACAACTCCTACACAAAATTCGAGAAGAGTTACTTATATTCCTAAATGAATACCCATTTATATAGCACTAATAAGTGACCCCAAGATGAATCAGATATTACTTTTCGTTATGTGAACGTGACTATGAGTATGCCAAGATAACCACCCAACTCCTTCGTAAGGCGATTTCTTCTGTGTTACGTCTCAGCGTTAAAAAACATAACCCACACCTGAATAATCACAACATTCCATTTCAATAGGACTATAGCTGTCAAATGACAGGAGTACAGTTGTCAAATGGTTCCGGAAAAGTACGATTCTACGATTGAAAAGCACATTTCTCGAAAACATCGGAATAAAACCGCATAAAACCTCGCAGATACTTCTAATATCTTCATCGTAGAGCTTCATAAGAAAGAATTATGTGGGAAGGAGGAATCACGTGGTAATGGAACCTGATATTTTGAAAACAAGTGCGGATGACGGAGGAAAGTACGCTCCAGCTGCACTCTCACCGAAATAGCCCGTCGTTTGAAACAACCAATAGTTTTTTCCTCTGCGTCTCGACCCCAGGGTCGAGACACCAGACGGATGAGCGCGGCGGACTTAACCACGGGGACGGCTAACCGACCAATCACAGGGCGGTAATCAAAAAGGAATCCTCGCCCAGTTCACGTGAATTACCTCACCGAGGGGAAGGGGAGGGGAGAGGGAGGGTTATTTACGCTTACACGACTTCCGCCTTGTGGGAAGCTTCTAGACATTCTTGTCAGCATGGAAGTGAGAAAAGCAGTTAACTTCATCTATGGAAATGTTATAAAAAGTTATCCAAGATGACGTTATAACAGTAAATTTAGCTAATGATAAGACCTAACTGGAAGAAAAATTAGTTATCCAATTAAATTAGTAAGTAAAAAGGTTGTGTAGACGAGATACAAGTAATAATAGCCTCAGCAAACCGGCACGATCGCCAAGAAACTGCAGAGCTCCCTCCTAAGTGGCTTGGTAATAGGGAACCTGTCGTGATGACGAGATTTATGAGCTGTTTTGTTGCAGCCCATTGTTGATTTGGAGGTGTGGGCAAGTCGGACCGGCCTTGGTCGACCATTTCGGCGGTAACCCTGATTAATTATGCATTTAGTAAAGGTGAGAAGGTGCTTATCTATCAATCTGCAGAGTTTGATATGTCTATTATTACCCCAAGACCTAGTCCAGTTGTCAGGCTTTGGTGACGTTGTCTTTTGGATTACACCACAGGTGACTAGTATGCCAGCCAATCGATCAGAACCCAATTTCAGGATCAGGTGCTTTGGACGCTCTTTACCAGTACTGGTGAAAATGTAGTTATCTGTGATGGGCACCCATCACATGTTCAGTATATCAAGGAATGAACTCAGTCTAACTGACCATCCGCGCGCTTTTAGGCGGTTTTAGCCAAGAAAATGTGGTTTTTTACCTGAGTCCAAGAAGTGTAGGAGCACCTGGGTGGGTGAAATGATTTCCTCGGGCGAGAAGGAAGAAAACTTGCCCAACGCGGTGCTCCTTCCCTCCTGANCCCCCCCCCCCCCCCCCCTCCTAAACTACATTTTCACCCCAGTACTTAATGACCAACTGGGTATCTTGAGCTGAAATATTTCGAGGAGGGGAGTTTTCTGCTACGATGACCAGGAAAAACGCGATCTTGGCTCCTCGCCGAGAAGCCCACACATGATACGTGCACGATGTCTTATAGGAGTTATTATTATTTGAGGCTCAGGATCGTTGCCCATCACGTGAATCGAATCGGTCACGTAGAGGGCCGTGTCCCACTGGGAGAGACTCGAGACGACGATGCGACACGCCCACCGACGCTCTGGAATGCTACGTCAAATGTACTAGTTATCTCAATATCACATGCGCGGCCCGTAAGATTAGCCACGAAAGCTCGTCCATAGCGCTCGATAGTAGCGGTAGACCATAGAACAGTAATCACTCAAGGTTCACTTGGATCAAGGGTGGGCTGAACCAGCTATCTTATCAGGATTCAAAGAACTAATTACGATGCTACAATATGCCACGGCAATGGGAATAACTTCGCCGGGTGTCGATTTAAATTCCTATAAGGGTGAGTGGGAATACCCCACAAGTCAGTGTCAGGATTCCCGATAGGTATGAATAAAAGTATAGCAGGTCAAGGTAGGGAGATTTTTCAAAGAATGTGGAATTCTCAGGACACACAGTTACTCTCAAAATGGCCTATTTAGAGGAACTTTGCGTACATACTATGCACCACGAACCGCAGTAGTATAAACGTGACTACTGCTAAACAATTCTCAAAATTCATGTCCAAATAACCAGCCTTTTTTGACGTTAAAACTAGCCAACGTTGACGGGTCGCCAGCGGCCTCTTTCCATGCCCCGCCCACTGGACGAGTTGTTTTGCTGCGCGGTTGAGAGCCACGACGATTAAGTTCATTTCTTTTTTTCACGTTGCTAGAGTAGGTAAGGTTTACTTGTGTGCTCTTAATCCTTGTGAATGTTTGTGCTGTTCTTCCTAATCGAAGGTTTCTGACTCCTGACTCTCTCAAGTACGCTGCTGTTTCTTATTTATACTATAGAAATAGACAGATTGATTTTTGCATGAACGTGGTTGCCATTTAGGCCCTTTTTCTCGCAAGCTACATTTCTTTTGTGTATTTTCGGAAGCATTTTGTGCCTTTTATCTTTTTATATTGTTAACCGGGGTTCGCTTCTATAGCCAATGGTTGGCTATAACGGAAAGATTCCCTTTCCACAATCGTATCACTTCCTCATACCCTCAGTGAAGACTTTATAGTCTCTATATATAGTCTTTTGTAGCAAATTTCGTTCAGGGCAAGGTGCGTATAATGGTGCAGGCTGTTCAAGTGATTAAGAAACTTCTCGATGATTATCAGAAGTCTACGCCGTCAAGACTCAAGATTATCGACGCCTATATGGTCTATATATTGCTTACAGGCATTGCACAGGTTTGATTTTTGAACGATTCTTATGAATGACTAGCTTTCAGTGACTCCCGTTAATGTAGTCCTACCGGGCACCATACCATTGTCCGCCCTCATTTTTGCCCATTATTATGTAGTCGAGCGTCGCGTTTATGCCGGTATTACTGAGCGGATACAGCAAATCTGAACCCGTTAGGTACAAGGGAGGCTTGTAATATTTGGTAAAACTGTAACTTTGAAATAATCAACGCACTCGCCCTTTCCAGGCGCTTTTGAAGTTCATGTCATCCGCCCTGAGTATGACATCCCACTACTTTGGTTAGTTTTGTCCATAGCGACTGGGTACAGACTTACCTAGATTTGAATGTCAATTGTGGTTAAAATGTCCGGTTTGAGCTAGTGACAACGGTGTAGATCTCAGAGACGCTCTTACTCGAGGCACTCCTTTCGGGGTTTTCAGTTACCCACGACTTTCATTCATAATAAAAATTCTTTTAGTTTGTCTACTGTCTGTTGGTAGGAACCTTCCCGTTCAACTCGTTTCTTTCGGGATTCATCTCAACAGTAACTTCCTTCGTTCTTGCATGTGAGTTCTTACATATTGATATATTCTTGATAGATTCTTTACCACACTTTTTCGTGATTAAAGATGGGTATGCAAAGGTTGGCCACTTATTTTTCCATGAAAAAGTTTTGTTTCGACGAACAAAGACTGCGCTTTTACTTTTACCTTTGTCGGCACTTGAGTACCTTTGTCGGCACTTGGGAAGAGGGAGTTGAATTCGATGTGGCTCAAACAATTCTCTTTTGGGTGTGGGCTCTTTTTTTTCTCTCTCTCTTTTTTTACATCTCTTTTTCATCTCTCCATCTCTTTTTTTTACATTCGTATTTTTCTATTTTGGCCGGGCAGTTGAAAACGTTTTCTAATGCTAGAGCAACATCTGGTGGTGACGCCGTCATTCTGAATGCCTTGAAAGTTGGAATTACAGAGTTGAGGAACATTGACAGTATGTGATTTTTCCGCTGTCGAGTTCCACGAAACTTTCAAGTTACCAGTAGTTATTGATAAATTGCAATTGGAAATAATTTCGATGATCATAGAAAATATTATGTTAATAGTGATAATGTTATCCGTTCAAAAGCTCTTACTAAAACAGCGCTTGGCAAGAGCTGGTGGTAAACTCTTGAATTGGCTCCGTATGGGAAGTGTAGAAATTTCACTAGAAGCTCTTCGCTGAAACTACCTTGGCTTCTGTAGAGCATAGCTTGAACTGTGCTGCATGCACGCCAAGATAGTTTTGTCAAAAAGCTATCTACTGAAGGAGCCGGAGTTCTTAGAAATCTTCGGAGGCAATGGATCTGAATCGATTGTATATTACTGAGCAGCTTTTGAACGTCAAATCGCTTACCTTTTTGAACCATCCAAGACGAAAATGGGTTTTGGGCTGTGAAAAAAGTTCTTGAGTTTAGTAGTCGATAGCCGAGCAGTTGTAGTGTCTCAATTCCGCTTTGCAAGTATGGTTTATTTATAACTTTTCAGCTTGCCTCCGTACGCAAGTAAATGAGGAAAATAAGTCAGAGTTTTCCCACATTTCTCCCGAGCGAGCCTTTGCCGATTTTATATTCGCTCACGTTGTTCTACATCTGGTTGTTGCAAATTTCCTGGGTTGATTGTGATATTTCATTAGTTAGTTTCCACGAGTAACAAACATCTGTGACTGGAAGATATTTATAAGCTGTTAAGGGTTTCATATTGCTTTGTTAGCATGAGTTTTTACAGACGCTTTTGTTTAGTCATATTGTTTATTTATTTCTCCAACTTTACGCGATTGTTATTGCTTTCCGCATATGTTGTTTTTGATTGGGAATAAATAAGTTCGGATATAGTTTTTCTTTAATTCACGCGTTTATTCGCTGTGATACATTGCATTTAGTATTGGAGTTTACTTATGAAGTCGGTTATATATGTTTTTATAACTATAGAATCATTACAGGTTATTAACGAACTAACAAGATGTACATGAAGCCGATGCAACTCGTCAAGAATTCTCTCATGAATTCTAACTAGTAAGTTTATTTCTATAGTAGAAGTTGCTTAAAGTAGCTGCAGGTAGGCATGGGCTGTGACGTTAGCGTATGTTATAATGGATGCTGGGATCTCAAAGCGTTGTGCCCTACTTTGCTTGCAAGAAAAGTCATTCAAAAATTATAGTTGGTGGTGCATAATTCTTCGTAAGGCTTGATCCATATGCAGAATATTGACTGACATACAGATGGATTTTCCGTTGGATTTCTCATGGCAGAGTAGTTGCGCGCATGGTTCTGGCAATTTGACCCTGTTGTGCGTCATTTTCTACCACTCGACTTGCGTTGCTATGCAATTCGTGTTCCCCTCCTACCTGCTTATTGTGCTTAGCAGGAGTGAAGCGGAGCGGGCCTAGTTCTGTTGTTACCCTAGTTGCTGTCTCTATATCATTTCAATAACCAACATTGCGCATAGGTGAATCGTCTATCAAGATGAACACTTGTTTTTATGCCTTGTTGAGAGAGTGAAATCTTGCGAATGTCTGATCTTTTGCTTGTCTTTATGTGTTGTTGGAATAGAAATCTCGCGAAGCTCTGTCCTTTTGATGAATAGTTGATGAGTTGCGTTTGGCACTCCATTGATGCTTGATCAAAAGAAGCCCTACCCAATCATAACATCGAGTTTTAGCGCCCTTTTGAATCATTTAGGGCTTGGACGCGAAGAAGGAGGTAGCCGACTTCGCGAGCCCATCATAGCGCTTAGGAACGTTCCACAGCCGAGATATATGTTTATCACCTGAGACAGAGGAGAAAAGAGGCTCCAGGTTTTGTGAGCCGATTGGATGTTCAATTCTTACTCCATCTCAGCTTTTCGCCCGAGTTACCAGACTACCACAGCTACCTCACCCACCCTGAAGCTGCTCCCCTCCCGAAGTTTAGGTAAAATGAATATTCCCAAAACCATCTCTAAGCACAAGTAAGGTGGCTCTTTAGTTCAGGTACTCAGTAGCCCAGCTTCAGTACTCAGGGCGCTTTCCCCCACCTCCAAACTACATTTTCATAGGTTCACCTTCTAATCTAATGTTTGTCCCTTCAGTATACTTTAAACCCATATCTTTTGGGTATGGGAAGGTTCATTCACCATGTGACCCTTATCCACATGACCTCGAACAAATGAGATCAGCCCTTCCTACCACAGCTATATTTACTAATCGATTTTCAGTTATACTACTTATGGAGCATACGGAATATCTGGATTTATTATGGCAATCTACTTCTGCGAGTGGAAACAAGTCGGCCAATATATTCCGCTTTGGAACAAACGATATTCCACTGAGTAGAACCTCATCGTACAGAATCTGTATAATGAAACCTGTAAGATTGCTGTATGTCGAATAGTTTACTGACGATAAAAAATTAGTTCTACATGTGTTCTTTTGCTTCATATAAAGTCAAAGCGTACAATAATTTCTTATCCCACATACTTGTTTACGTTCAGTTGCAAAAAGTGTTTCCCATGTCACATCAATTCGTAATCGTTTCCCCGTATCATCGATTGTGCCGAAGAAATCATCTCTGAGTAGGTTGAGAATAAGAATAATGACAATGCAGCGAAATGACTCATGGCTCTCCACCTCGATGACTAATCCGGTCGCTGTTGCCGCCACTTTTGGGAAACCTGTTTTTCACTGATCAATGAGCAATTTATGGCCGAGAATTTCGAAATGTGTATAACGGAGGCACACTCATCTCTCTTTACTCTACTACGTATTGTCAATAGAAAACTCGTTTACCCGATCATCAACCGGCCGGTTTCCTAAACAACATCATTTTTCTCTCGTGATATTCATATATTATCGTGTTTTTTTCTCGAACTTTTCCCTAATTGTTTGCCATAGGAAATGCTCAAGTTCGTATTACGGTTGTCTGATACGGCACAAGCGGATGCGTTATTCTCTGAAGCATATGCTTGCCTAGATCAGGGCCTATGCTATGAAGAAGAAAATGACAGGGTCAGTTTTTATTTGGTCACTTTCATTGATTCCTGTGGAATTGGTGGTCGTTAATCTTGGTGAAATTTTTTTTAACATTAGCTGTAAACATGCAGTCACGTAATGCTCAAAGGTTTCTAGTACCTCGTTTCTTTAAACACAAAGAAGCCTTAAATTACAGGAGAATGCCGCATCCATGTACGAACGCGCGCTCAATCTTATCGCGGAAGCTGAGAAAGCGAAGAATGCCAAGAAAAGTGAGCTATATAAACACCTCATGGAAGCGAAGCCCAGTGCGACTCATCGGTAATTTTTCTCTGCTAGTATTCGCCTTTTGCTCTCAAGAGCCTCTTTGCAGACTGAAGGTTCTGGAGAAAGAAATTGCCGAAAACAAATCGAAGCAAACCGAAGCTGACGGTGACCAAAAAAATGAAGAGGTGTGTACTCTCAAATGTTCACTTCAGATTCGCTTATCTTATCATGACTGCTTCAAGAATTTCCTTCTTGCATATTATTCTTACTATATCAGTTTGTTTGAATCTAACAGTCTTCCTATGAATCAGGTAAAAATTGAACTCCGAGATTGTTTGGAAGGAGTTGGAGATGCTGAAGCTGATGTGATTTTCTCGATTCCCGATGGAGTTCAGCTTTTCACAATAGATGTAGGTCGTTTTCAATTTTGCTTTGTGTGCAGCTGCGCACGGAGCGTGTGATAATATTCCTTCGAGCTACATGTATCTCTCTTTTTAAGGGAGAAGAAACTACTGTGCCAACATACCCGACATCCCTCCAAATTCTTCGGTTCAACAAAGACGAATCTGCTTCAAAGCTTTCGAGCGCTCCGGCGGATGCATTGATACAGGTAAGATTTGACTTTAAAATCGTTCAGTAATTTAATCAATGCCTATTGTGCAGAATACTTTCCTCGGCTTATTGCGCTGGTGTTTTTTCTCTTATTCTGCATTATTGTGTATGGTTGTGCAGTTGCAACAAGTATCACCGATCTAACTAACGCTCATCTAGTGCTAGATACCCATTTTTCAGGTCGGTCCATGGGTTTACCCTTTGATAAAAGGGAAAACCCCTGTTTTACGCAATGACTTCGGTGCTTACGTTGTTTCGAATCCAATTCCAGATAATCCAAGTGAGTTCTAGCTGGGTTATGATATTTATATTTATGCTACATTTCTGAAAGTTAGGAGAGATTGGCTAAACTTCTCAGTTTGTCTTCAGTTTCCTTATTGCTTGTGAAATCCTTAATAAAAAGAAACTGCAGGAATCAAGAGGGCATAGCCAAAGCCATAATACAGTTAAGCTCGGCAAAAACTGATTTCATCGGGAAGCAATTTACTTTGTAGAAAACAACTTAAAAGCTTCGCTAGTATCTGATTTTTGAATTCTCAAGCAGCTGTAGACTTGACCTCTGTGCATATCAAGTTTTCAGACCTAGCCGTAGCTATCATTCTTCCGGCTGATGCGGGACCCACTGTTGAGAAAGAATTTCGCGAGGTAAAGATAACTCCCTATATCAGTGATTCATCTCTTAATTGCTGGTTTAGATTCTGGAACAATTTGCAGACGTCCGGGATCAGGAGGTGAAAAAGGAGCTTTCCGAGGAAGATAGAAAACGTATCAGCAAAAAGATTGCGAAACTATTAATTGATGGTTAGTTGTCATAATTACTCGGAAATTATGGTATTTCTGAGGATTTTGAGTAATGTTATATTGTAGTTGCGAGAAGGAGTTCTAGGGTGGGTAAGCCAATTGGATGTCAACTCTTACCCCTAACTCAGCTTTTTGCTCGAGATAATCATCTCACCCACCGCGGAGCTCCTTCCTATCTAGAAATTAGGTAAAAGCAGTACTATGCTGGCCATCTATAAAACCACCTCTAAGTTTAAGTATGGTTAGCTACCCCTCCTAGTCTGCGACCCGCCTTCTTTCATTCAAAAGAGCGCTGCTGATTAAAATAGTTTTCAAAAGGGCGCCACCGTTTAGAACGGATTTCAAGTGCGTTTAATCCGAACATGAGTCGCATGTGTTAGCGAACAAGTCGCCGCTCCAGCGCTTTCCGCATTTTGCCTTTAAGCAAGCTAAAAGTGTGAAGTTGGTCAATGGGATTCACTCTATGTAGACCAGCGTATACAGGGTGCGCCATAAATATGGTAACAAAAGAATTGGGCTACAAAAAGCGCAGCTCATATTGATACATGGTGAATTCATGTGGGTTATTTACTATGCATCACATCTACAAAACCAACACACGGTCATCTTATATAACCGTCTCCTGTACTAATTATAGCTCGAAGACGCTTCGGCTACTCATCGATGGTGGCACGCAGTTTCTTGAGAAACACTAGCCCGGGCTTTTTTCATTGATTTATCAGGAACAGCAACAGTGGTGCGTTTTGAAGCGCAGGCTTTCCTCTCCAGTATGGACTATATCCAGCTACCCATCACGCTGTGGTCCGGGAAATTCGTAGGAGGATTGGAAGCAGGGACAAAATCGCGAACATCCCCTCAGCACCCATCTTCCCATTTTCCCATTCGTGAGCAAGTGCGCCGTGTATCCCTGAAAACATTTTTGACTCACAGCTGCAACCTTTCAAAAAGACCCTTCCTAAAGAGTTTTGGATGAAACTTTTTACTTTTTTCGACCAAAATTTGAGACATCGCTCTGATGCTAGAGATTCTAGCAAAGACTGTCATCAAAAAGGGAAAATGGCTATGAGAGGCGATCTAACCCATCTCAGTGGCTACAGCATTCAAATTGTGAAATATATGTATACTATGAGATC
>UZAF01018859.1:8015-23000 GCA_900617895.1 Haemonchus placei
AGACCGCATTAGAATTGAAAAGAGCGGCCAGCCAATTCAAATAATTAAAGGACTCCCTACCTCTCAAATTGCGCGCTCCAATCTTCCATCGCAATCCTGCGATAGGCGGCGGGTGCGGCGTGTGCGACGCCGTGTTAGGGGAGAAGTTCCCGGACCCCATTTTGAGTAGCTATAACCTCATTACGCCTTCGTATGGACTGACATCTCGTCCAAAGATCCCTCCCCTGCCATAGAATACTGAATAAGAGAAGTTGAAGAATGCTTGAAATCTGATTGATTTTTTCACTTTTCTGACTTCTTTTTAAAAAAATGGAGCAGAAGTTGGGATTGTACGTTTCTTGAAATTGCTGCTCGAGCAACAATCCTAAAGGATCAGTTCACGATTTGGAGGTACCCTTTCAGGTTCAAAAGAGGTAGTGTTGGTGTAGGATAGTGCATCTATGGCAAAGAAAGCGAGGAAATCCGCCTACTTCGCGATGAAGGAGGCTTTTTAAAAGAATGGAAAAAAGGTTTACGGGATTGCTATGACGGAAATGGCATGGACGGACGTAGTCGGACGAGATTTCAATTGTTGCAGCTGCTCGAAGAGCTGACTACATCAAGCTTAAGTTGTCTAAAACTGCCTTCCACTGACGCCAGGGTCATGACAAGTTGTTTGAACTTCCAACAGTTGAACAACAACTTGAAGCCTCTACAACGCCGTTTAACTCGTCCGCTATGGGTATGGCTTTTACCCAATACAGTCTCTGAACCCTTATGACGACTTACTCATCTTACCGATATGACAGCACCTCCTATGGTATACTGAAACGCCAGAGATTTGGCAGGGGGATTTTTCTCAGATATCTATCGTGATCATCGATAGAAATTTCTCATTTCTATAGTGATCTGTGCCTACGGCAAGCAGTTCCCTTCTTGTATATGGAGAGCATTAGGATAAGCAAAATTACGTCGAGAAATGTAAATGTGAAATAACTGCGTCATTGTAATGAGTTAGTAGAACGAATACGTAGAGCAGATTGCTATCATGAAAGAAAAGCAATCATACATGGAATGCATCAGTGGGCATAGGCATTTACCTATAACAAAGTAGTGGGTGTTTTATTCGTAATGTCATCCGAGAATGTTAAGAATGCACCTTGAAAGTTCTAGGAAAAAGGCATGGATATATGGAAAGCCATATTCTTAACTGTTATTTAGAGAAATAACTCCAGACATTGAGAAACACTCGTAATGTCAATGCAGCTGTCATCGTGGCTGCAGAGTTCTGAGGGGGTGGTGCCTCAATGTAGCCATGCTTCACAAAAACTAAGCCTCATAACAGTCTAAAAAAGGATAAAGTTTTGGGGCGCTAATCAATCCCGTGTGAGGGCTGCTCCCCCGCATTCGACTTCCATTCAGAATCATAGTGGCGTATTGAATGTGTATGTGGCCTATACAATGACTTGTGGTGGCCAGCCGATGTACAAGTCAGTGCTTTTATCCTCCCAGACGAGTCTGATAGAAATTCACCGACCCCGGAGGGATGGAAGGCATAGTTGGCCTAGGCGGGCATCGATCCGGGATTCGAACACGCCACCATGAATGTGTGATAGTGCGCCACTTGTCACTGCACCACATCACACTTTAGCAAACATAACGAGGACAAGTAACTATAGCGTCTGCTGGTTGGTAATTTTACCATCGGCTCACAGGCAATGATAACTTCACCATTAGGCACCTCTGTATTACCTCGAATAGATTATGGGTTATACGATCTTTTTTGTGCGAGCGATTACAAAATGACTTTAAAGTGTTTCAGTGAATTTATCAATTATTACATGTTTTCTTTCTCACAGCGCTGCTCTTGCATATAATTAGTAAAAACGTTCAAATAATGGGTTTACTTGGAATGTTACGGACTGGATTTGTTCAGGATATCAAAGGATGAAAAGACTGGCGTGATCAATCCCATCTTGTGGATGGTGCCCCCACGTTCGACTCTGTTCATAGTCGTGGCCAGCCGCTGCATGCAAAGGCCGGCGCTCTTGTTCTCTCAGACAAGTCTTATTTGGTCGGCATGGGCGGGTATCGATCCGAGACTCAAGCGTTTAAAAAACTCGGTTGTTGACAGAATATGGTGTAGTTTTACAGCGCTCATTAATCAATCATTCAGGATGCTTGCCCCTTTCTTGTTGGCTTCCGCTCAGAATCGTAGAGTTATTTGAATGCGTATGTGGCCTATACAATGACGTATGGAAATTTGACGAATCATTCCTTTTGAACATCCCAGACAAGTCCTGGTACCGAATAAACTACCCACGGGAGTACGGATGGCTTGTACATAGGTCTGGGACAGGTATAAGCCTGGGATCAGATATGAGGTCAGTTCTGCTACCACTTCACCTCTCACCTACACCGAAGACCAAATGTAGAAAATGTATATGGTAAGACAGCGAAATCTGTGGAGTTTTCCGAAATTCATTCTTCCAACAGGTGACAAATAAGTGCAACAGTGAGGGTGTTAAGATGAAGAGATTCTTCAAGAGATTCCACAGTATAGAGCATGGCAAAATTTGAAATATATATCATCGAGGTAGAATGAACCATTCAAAAAGTAAACTATTTAGGTAGGTAAGGCTGCAGTGAATTTCCTCTTCTGAAAATTCTTTTCCATTGAGCGGAAACAAGCTTAGTGAGCTAATCTTATTGACACCGCCTACCTTAAAGCCATATTCCTCAGTCAATGGGTACAAAAGGGCAGAATTTGTTATTAGAGAGCGATGGCAATGAAAAAGCCCATTCACTGAATTGCACACTTCTCAATGACAATTTATAATAAATTCCATGAAAAGAGCAGGTGAAGCAATGTCGTGTTGAGCCTTTACATACAACTATGGATCGAAGACCAAAACTTATACTGAATTCCCTATTCGATTGGATAAACTTCCCTCCTTCCCCAACTGTTTATTTGATATCAGGTTTGACTACAGAATAAAAGGACAGAATTGAATAAAAAAATTGTGGGATAGTTGCTGGCCATTTCGTGAGGTAAAGGCAATGATGGAACCAGGGGTACCGCTAATGGGGTGTGGTGCATTAGGAACGGAGTGGTCGCGTCGCGGTGAGAGGGGCGTCGCGCGCGAATGAATGTAGCAGGATGCAGCAGTAGGTAAGAAATACAAGAACAAAAGTACTAATAGTAGAATTATGCATAAAATAATGATCGCGTATCGATTGAGCTGTATGAAGAACGCTAGAGCTGTAATAACGGCGAATGAGTGGTCCGCGACAGCCGCGTGCGGCGATTCGATTGCCCAAAATCGTTCCTAACGCCCGTCTCCCCCGCTAATGTAATCAGCCTTACCCCGATTTAGCGGTACCCACTGTTACACATCTCACTAGGGACACAATACAATCTGATAGAAAATTTCAAGGATCTGTCAATCTCAACATTGGAATTTTTCGCAAAGGGTTTCCAGGCAACCCATCCCTGGAAAAAGACTGTCTGGAGAACTCTCCGAACCACATTCGACCCACTGAACGCGAAACCCAACGGCCCTACTTCACAGAAATTGTAAGCAATATTGGCACCGAAAAGACAAGGAGTAGTGGTCCAATAACTGACTCCATCGCTTTAAGCTTCATGGATTACCGAGGTCTCCTACAGAAGGCCAATGAACCTATGTAGTCGAGCTAAACGAATCTCAGCCTTGGGTAATATTTGCGTAAAAATCCCTTGGATTGCGAGAATAACCAGCAACAGCTGCCTTCTACGGCGAGAAGAGGAATTTCTCAATAAGTGCGGCCGCTCTTTCTCTAGACTGCTTCAACCCTAATATGGTACCCACTTCCACATACATACGTCAGACCAATGCTTGGAGACTATTCACTTATGAAACCCTATTTTTCTAAACATACATTTATTGGATTTGCTTTGAATCTCATCGAAATGTGAGTTTGGCTAAGGTTTCGCCTCACAGTCTTCGAGCTTGAAGGTAACTTCTATTATCCAGGTCCTGTAGGTCAGACCAGTTTCTTACCAAGATGCTACCAAACTCCTTCTCTGTTGGCAGTTTCGTGAAATACCTCTAATTTGGAAGTAAGTTCGCAAAATGTTAATGGAGACAGTGGTGAAGTTTGGAAAAGGCTTATAGTCACAGTAGCAAGATTACGGTAGAAATTTGGATACATACCAAATCCTTGTTCTTTTCATACCTGAGGAGGGGGGGGGGATGATGGTAAGTGTGCCATAACCACTACCTTTCTCGACATCGGTTCCCATCAACCTCCTACCCCTACCTGCCCACTGTCAGGTCAAGCATTCGCGCCTTGAAAGTCGACAAATTGCCGTCATTTGCAAAATGGTTGTGCAACCACACAAGGGGCCACTTAACCTTCGGCATCGACATCATCTGTAGCACTTTTCAAATATGAACCCATCCAATAAGCTCGTAGAGGAGGTAAGCTAGTCTTTGATCTGCCATAATTTTCTATAGAAGAGTTGTTACCTATACATATGTGTTAGTATGCAGTGGGTGCCTTCCTATGAATAGATTTAATAGAGTATTTTAGGAGTTTTAGATACGGGACCATATGTTCGACATAGCAGAGTCTGGCCAGCCCACGGTGCGTTTCGTCGACGTCAAGAACAATAGAGGGTACGTTTGTTGGATGAAAAGTACATACTTCTGGAGCAAGTCATCTGTCAAAGATCAATAAGCGTAACTGCTTTTTTGCCTAAGCAAATGTGAGTGCTACGAGTCTTCACCCTTGCTAGACCCTATGAGACGGCGCTATAAGTAAGAGCATTAGTCTGCCTTGGGGCCCTGCGTTGATATTAACAACATTTCACATTCCTGGTTATACCATATGTTTCCTTCTCACTTGAAGATGCATGTTTCATGGCTACGGGAGTTCTATAAATAACCAATGTAACAGAGATCAGGAAATAGCCAAATAAACAGGAAATAAAAGAGACGTTCACTCCAGAAATCGATGCATCCACATAGTTGCTTACCATTGCTCTTTACCACGATACATAGTTACCTTCAGTTGTTCACAAATTAGGGTATTTGTTAGCTCTTTGTAAGCGATACAACATGTATTACCGTATTTTACTACCCGCAAAGGGAAGCTGTGTGATTTTAGGATCAAACGTGTTCGAGTAAACATTATTTATGAAAAAGTTCCTCCAAGAAACGCATCCGGTCTGGCCGACGATCCGAACTGGCTGAATGACGCCCCGCCTTCTATTGATCTCGAGGGGTACGAGGACGACGTAAGTACGATCTATCCAGCTGTCCTTTCAATTTAGTATTGCTCTGCTTATCTCATGCACTCTCAATCCATAGGTGCCAGAATGGGGTGGTATCGAACAAGAAATCTCTTCGGGCGTTCCCGATTGGGTAGAAGGTGAAGAAATCGATAATGAGGTTTGATATCGAATAGGTAGCTGTTATGTAGCGAATAGGACATTGTCACATTTAGAACACCAATGTTTTTTAGGTGTCTGAAGACAGTTACTATGTTTCCAATCTTTGGAGCACTGGAGGTCTTGATCAGGTTGATGGTTCGGCTCCTAACCATAATCTTATCAATAGAAAAAGGAAGGCGATCAAAATGGATACTTGCTTTCGGTAAATTTCGTTTCCTTCATTCCAATTTGTTCAAGTAGAATAACCATTATTTGACCAATGGTCGGCGTGGCTTCCTGAAGTGCTGTTTTTATCTGATTCAGTGGAATGTCATTTACAAATGACACGGAAACATAGTAACTGTTTTCATTTGCTTTTCCAGTTTCAGTTTTTCAGCAGTCCAAGCAGTTTGCTTTTCCCTTCATCGATGAATTCATCACCCTACCGCAGTTCTATTGTATATTTGCACTTTCAGTGGTTCAGAGTGACCAACACCTCTCGTTGTTTGAATTATCAAGAAATGTAGTGTCGCAGACCGTTGCCAAGTTTACAAAACTGCAAAACCTAGACCTTAATCCTACTGACGTCATGAAAAATGAAGCAACCTCGAGTTCAATACCTGCGTAAAGCCTCACTGTGATTAAGACATCCTGTAAAAAGCCTGGAACGAATCGAACGCCGATTCACTCCTCGCCACAGTTGACGCATTTCCCGATGGTCTTCGAGCTCGTGGCGAAATAAATAAGGGTCGTCTTAATATCGTCCTTTTATTCGATTTTTTCCTTTATAGTGAAATTATGCCACTTTCCTTCGTTTTGAATACCGACATCCGATTATAATATTCATTTCTGGTTTCTAAGTGTTCTAGCTTTACAAATGTTTCACGTAAACCGTCTTTTAAGGAAATAGATCAGATGCAGGAGCACTTAGTTGTATGGTTGGAGGTAATGCGCATTTCAGGTACCCTAGCGGTAGTAGCGGATTATGTAGCGAATATCCAACTGCGGCATCACACTGTAACCCTGTTCCAGCCGGTATGTCAATTGTTGTACGTGAGGAACTGGTAATCGTCTTCTTATATTTGAGATAAGTGGGATCAACAAGCTTCCAGTCTTGGTGGCGAAATGAATATCGACGTAAACAGAAGGCAGTATAGTGTGGTATGACTTACTCATCTACTGTTTTTAGACCGATCACATACATGTAGCTTCCGTGCGATTTTATGTACCCAATCAAATCTAAAGTTGAACTCTGGTTTGGGGCTCTTTATCTATCTGTTTACTGTTTGCGTGTTCTGAAACTTCAAAAAGATTTCCTAAGTACTCATGGGTCTTGTTACGTAACCGTGTGTTTCCTTGTTTTACGCTCTCGAGTGGACAAAGGTGGTGTTAAGCAAAATGGCGCTTTGTCGCGCATGTGGCCTAAATATCGAGTCCTATCTCGGTACTCAACGTCAGAACCCATCCTTTCACGCTCTCATTTAGGAACCCGAACTGCGACCTGGAAGAACAGCATATTGCCGTATTTGTGAACTCCACGTCAAATCCACTCATCGGAGGATGCACATATACTCGTAGGTCTCAGTATTTGTCTTGAGTCTATCCATTTAGCTCTACTCCGCTGAAAAAATTCGGGTGTTTTCGTCCACNGCTTAAAACCCTACCTTTTCAGTCATTTTTATCGTCAAGATTACTATCATTAAGATGTCATCTTCGGCGGCCAATATACAGATGCCCGATATGCGATATTTCTTCAACGTATCACATTTCTAACATTCGGGTTCATATCAAGAAAGTCCACAATGTCATGGTAGGGATAATTTTCATGTTTGTCGCAGTATTCTTCCCTTTTCCTTTATTTCTTGCTTCATTTTGTCCAAGTTGCAGAGTGAACCAATATCTTGCAAAGAGGAGTATGAAAGCGAAATGAATGCTTTCCTATATAGGTGAGCTTGCCTTATCTGACTTTGTTTTTATTTAGTTAACTTACGCATTCAGGATTTAGAATGAAATCATTACAGACACCTGAAGAATATCATTACACAAGTGATTTTAGTTGTTTTGGAGACCATCAAATTTTCCGACGGCAAGATCCTGATGTAGTAGCTTGCTTAATCGATATACTGAACTGTGTCAGTAGCGGAAAATCAATACGTATGACTCCTTCAACAGGTATTGCTCACATTCCTGCTATGTTTTATGAATACTTTTGTAGATTTGTTTATTGCTTATTAAAGTTCAACTTGCCTTTTTTGTTTGCGGCAATACTTTTTTATGTCAGTTTTTTTTTCAATTTGAGAGAGGGCCTCTTGTCATTCGCTCCTGCTTGATTTGCTCCTTTTTGGAAGTATTTTTCTAAAAATATCCTGAAGATAGGTGGATGACGGGAGCGTGTTTCATCATTAAAATCATACCACCTGCTCGAAATTGCTTGGATCGTTTTTTCGATTTTAGATGTATGTTCTGGAAGTATTGCTCAAGTTGGACGAGATCGGCCAGTAACTACGGGTTCCATTTTTGGTGATCAATCGCCACTCTTAGCTCGAACTCAATCACGAAACACATGTCGGTTATGTTTCGAGACTAATGTGAAACATTTGGAACGTCATGTACTACAGGTAAATTCCTAGTGATGAGTATTGTCCATTGCTATTACATTGGCTACTTCATTCCAGCATCACATAAAACAACCAATGTTCTTGTGCCCTTACTGCAATTTTAGCAGCTGCTATTCGCCAACTTCGGTGAAGGATCACATTAAAGTGAGTGTTTCGAATGTGAATCTTGTTAGATCACGCCGCAAAGTCGCCTTGATTCAGACTCGCCACAGTATGCTCGAACCTGTACCTCTAGATGTAAGAGATGAATACGCAGAGCTGATTCAGACTGTCTATGCTCAGTGTTTCGTAGACGAAAATAGTCTGCTAGCCAGTAGAATCAATTTTAAACAGGTACGTATAATGTTTCAGGATGAGGTAAGGTTTCACATTCATGCACGCACAATAACGAAAAACTCAGCAAGATCGTAATTCTCGTAATCAATAATCCTCCATCAATTCGAACTAGCACCAGTCGTAAAGTACGAAGTAGTCTCGAGGTTACGGTAGGATATGGGATGCGTTCCAAATCTTCGTTCATAATAACTTGCTTCGCCAACTTTTGAATCCTTTTTCTGCGTAATTAGATGAACAAGGAAATGGGATATGGGAAACTAGTTACCCATCAACTCAAACCGCTGCAGTCACGATTTCGTGGAGGTTTGGTTAATGTGCTGGTAGAATTCCATGAAGCAACCACGATGTCTCATACCTACTCTTTTTCTCCATCTCTTCTCCCATTTCATTCTTAATTTCGCTCCTGGCAACATTTTAAGCCTGATTTCGTTTGTGGGTCTCCAGTTGTTTTGTTGTTGTTCCAGCCTACTCTTTTAGAAACTTGCAAGGAGTCCCCAAGTGCAATACTTCCGTAAAGTCCAATATTTAACGTTCCTTTCTCGGAATTCAAAAGTACTAAATATCAAAGTTGCCCATGGAACTTAACCGAAGATTCTCTTTTTTTTCAGCAGACTTGATTAGCAGCTTGCTTTTGCTTGCCACATCCCTACGGAACCGTTGAAGTATGTACCCTTCACTCAATACTGGTCTGCCAGAAGAAGATTTAATAATATTTATTATCAATTGTTATACGCATAAATCTTTTCAATTTGAGTCTAGACTTTCACTTGGCTAGTTCTTTTCGGGCCCTTCTTCTTATTGATTCGGGGGACATGATTTTTTATACTTCTCCAGCATGCGGTTGTATGCGTTAAAGAACTTTTGCACGTTTCCATCCCAAGTTATAACTCCATCCTGAGCGAGAATCAATCAATTGTACGGGATCAATACACTTATTGGCATAGGCTTCAATGGCCATAAACTCACCTCGATGAATACTTCAATAATACAAACATGAAGGAAGGTATACTGTATAGCTGATTGTATAGCATGAAGACGCTGGTTCCTCAAATCTTTCAGCACGTCTATCATTGAAGTGTTGGCATTTTTAATGATTTTTTGAACGGCGTAGTCGATTCCTAAATGAAGCCAGAGAAGGGTCTAGCCAATGTGTGCATCTTATGGCTGAAAACAAGGATGACAATACCGGCTGCATAGGCATCATTGAATTGGTGGATGTGCTCAAGGAGATACACCACTATCGCTCTGCGGAGCCACCGACAACAGCGGGTGTGGTCAGCCTGACAAGCCGTTCGCGTTAGCCGAGGATCCCTGATCCTCATTATTGACCCGGTGAGTGGGGTGTGAAAAACTGGTGTGGGCACTTATCCCCGAATATCGCGTCGCGCTCGCCTCACCCGATTGCGCGTTATGAAGGGAATGGTTGAATCCTCGATGGGAGGATGCGGTTGTCGCCTCGGAACCACTGTCCCTTGCCGTGGGAACTCGGAGAGAAGAACCGGCACCCATAAAGAGCGCATAGGCCAAGCAGTTTGTTTAGCGATGGGAAAAGTTCTACAAGAAAAAAAGAAGAGCGTACTCACCTACGAACGTTGCTGTTCTACCAATACCAGCCGAACAGTGGACTGTAATGGGATTCCCACCACAAAGTATTCTTGCCAGTTTTAGGAGAACGACGGTGGGTAACGGCGTCGATGGGGCAATGTGATCTGGCCAACCACCATAGGCGAGATGATGTACTTTTGTGGAGACGCCGCTAAATTTTGCTTGAAAAAAAGCTTGATCTCGTAAAAAAAAATTAGATATGACATCTTGCCAAAAGGTACTGAAACCTCAACTGAATAGGTAGAACTCAAGGCAAAATACTTCTGGACCATTGTCACGTAAGTCAGTACACACCATTGCAGTCGGTGTGTCAACACTAGATCAATTAATCGTGTCGGGACCCTCAGGTATAACCTTTCGAATGCAAGGGGTCCTGACACGGTGTACTTGCCTAGTTTCGACGCGACGGCGACGGTAATCGCATGTAGGGGCTTATATTTACTCTGTACTTATCCTTCTATCTCTCAATTACAGGAAGACGAAATACATCTGCCCCTAATTATTTTCCATTTTAGTCCTCCCTTTAAAAATTTTAAGATTTCCTCTGGTTTTCTCCCCTAGAATACAGTTGAAACGAAGAGACTTTCGATCGCCTGGTGCGTTTATAGTCTTGAAGCTTAACCGAAGCTTCAAGTCCCGAACTCCGCTTTATTAGGGGCGAATTCTGCTTCGCTCAATGCTTCTTGTTTAGCGGTATGTTCAGCCCAATCTCTCATTTTTCTCCAATCAGCCAGTAGCCTATAAGGCGGGTCCACGAGTGAAGTTAGCATCACCGTTTGCCGAACTTCTTACTTTGTCCTCCCATATGGGATGAGGGCAACATGGCCAACCGGTGCGGTCGCCGGCTATAGGGGCAGTCACAGGCTATCATTACAGCCTTTGAAGATTGGCGTATGCCAGCGATTTTGTATTCTCAGTTTTTTTAGTGTTCTTATGTTCTACTGTGGCGATGATTCATCTGACGTCATGTATTCCTGTAGGATCTAAGTAGGTGGATGTATAAACAAATAAGCAAATAACTTCACTCACAGAACTTCAACCTTTAACAGCTTATGGACAATGAATCCTGATGGATCGGGCTCATAGCATTGCACCGTGGTTATGGTGTATAGTCTACCGTAAGTAGCTGGAACATCGACATCCCCACAGAAATACGGAAAGCACTTTTCATGGTTGCCTAAAAGTGTATGACCTTCAACTGCTCTACCAGTTAACTTCTTTCGGAACGTAGACTTAGGAGAGGGAGAGAAAAAGTTTTGTTTTTTTCTCGAACTGAGCTGATGCCCAGTTTCTTGTATGGCATACACTAACCACCCTGCCGTCCTGATAAATGGTAACTGTTGTGCGCGGGTGGGTAATCGATATCCCTGTATAGGTGTAAAGGGGTTGTAGGGGTGACGGAACTTCTGCCCGATTGCGGCATTCTCTCTTGCGGCATGCGGCAAATGTCACTGCAGTTACCGTACTCACCCCGCCTCCCCGCCAATCGATAGGACGCGATATTTTTCGTTGATTGCCGTGCTTTTTTATTGGATTTGATCGTTTTTTCTTCTGTTTCTTTTTCGTTTTCATGTTTATCAGTCTTAATTAATCGAAATGACTCCTCCTATACTAGCGACGATCAAGACCGCACTGGAATTGAAGAAAGCGGTCAGCCAATTCAAATAATTAAAGGACTCCCTACCTCACAAATTGCGCGCTCCGATCTTCCATCGCAATCCTGCGATACGCGGCGGGTGCGGCGTGCGCGACGCCGTGTTCAGGGAGAAGTTCGCGTACCCGGGGTTGTAGGTACGCGTTCCCACGGCAAGCGGCTGTGTCTTCGCGGCGACTACTGTGTCCTTCTACAGGAAATTCAAGCCTCTCCCTTCACCTGCGCGCGATTCTCGGTAGAAGCACACAGATGTAAGGCTTTTGAACATATAAAAGCAATCCCAACTATTGGTATCACCTCACCTTCTACGAAATTACACAGCATCACAATAACATTACTTTTCTCCGTGAATACCATGTGCCAGAAGTCTTCAACGGTGTCCGCTATGGGTCCCTACAAGGAAATGTCATCACCGCTGCTTTATACATCATACTCCTTTTCACAAGTCCCTGTAATTCAACCGCGGCATTTCGCTCCTGGCTACCTCACAATGCAGAAACGAAAATTGGGTGCGGGCACTCGGCTCTTACAGTAACCTCCTAGCTTACCCACCACCGTTGCCTTGCCCAAGGTCTTTTTTCGACACGTCGTATATGAGACGGGTGAGAATTTGCGTGTTATGCTGTGCCGGATTACTGTAAGAGCGTCGTACTGAATTTTCGTTTCTGTACCTCACTATCAGATGCAAAACTAAGTCGCCGACAAGCACTTGCCGTGTGCCGAGGCGACGTTCGGCGTCAGTCGATGCACGTCGTGCTTAGTTTCGTTTTTTTCGTTCAGAAGCGCGGCTATATGATCGCTAAGTATAGAAAAGAGTTAAGGGTCGTTTACCTGCGTGCAGATGTATTTCTGATTATCAGGCATTGTAATCCAACTAGCATGGATGTAATCATCATAATCTCTTCGAGCTTTTAGACGTACTCGAGTAGAATCCATGCACAGAATGTCGTTGTATCTGGTAACACAGAGGTCTTTGATAATGAGCTGATTGCCACAGACATGGGGCTGAGAGTCAAGCGCCTCCGGCGCAGGTCATCTGTGGTCATAACACCCAATGAGCTCAGCCAAAGGTAGCTCATTGGGTGTTTTAACCTCAAATGACCTTACTTTTCCGTGTTCATGTTTAAAGGAAGAGAAGGAAAAGGACGGGAAGGGAACAAGTTTCGAAGGAAGGTAGGCATTATCGTATTGAAAAATAAGGGTGTCCAAACAACTTTTAAGCAATTGCCGGAGCTGAAACCACGTTAAGAATTACCCGCAAAGCACAGTGTCACCTGGTGTAGCCGTATGCGTGACCTTACTCGGGCGCGCTAAGTGACGGCATCTCTTGACCCACTGCCGGAACTCCTAGTTTTTGGAGATCATTTCTATTTATTATCTTTTTTTTCAACTATTTGTATTTAATGGAGATACCTGTTTTTGTGTTCATTCTTTTCGTATGCTTCAAGGGTATACGAGACTGGTTTATAGTCTCTATTTTCTTGGAATTCTTTCCAGACCGCTTTCAACTAAATTCATGAAACTCTTTTCCAGTATATTTCTGAACCACTAGTCAATAAAAGCGTTACTTTGATAATTTTTCGGAATAAAAATGTTTTAATTTTAGTTGCGACCGTGTATATTTCCGTATCTCACCTATGCAATCGGTTTGAGCCGAAATTTTTATCCTACCGGGAATATCCGCCGGAAATACGTCAACACGAAACGGTACAGTAACTTTCATGTCCTGGGATAAGTTATCTATAGACCTTGCATGCAGGTGAGCAGCGTTTTTTGTCTTCACAAATGCTCTACTCTTACAGTACTCCTGGTAGAGGTTTAAGGGGTGTGTGTCAAGTCGTGCGTCCGAGGGTGCGCGCGGCAAATTGCGCGGCGAAGTTCGTGGCGAATTTGGACGACTCCGGCGCCTATCCTTGGGGCCCAAATCTGAAGTAGGGTAGATTAGTAAGGTCAGCTGATCCTACTTTTCTACTGTACTTCAAAATTGGGCACAAATAATAGGCGCCAAAGTCGTCAGAATAGGTATGAATTTCGCCGCGCAATTTGCCGCGCTCGTCCTCGGACGCACGACTTGACCGTCCCCCAGGTTTAAGTAGTATGAAAAAAGATTGATTTCTAAATCAACCCGCCTCAACCAAACGTACAAGTAGCGTCAGGGACAATGCTTTTAGGTCATATTTCTTGTGGTAACATTTGTATTCGCCAGAATTAGCAAGTCAAATTTTAAATGATTCACATAGTCTAATTCCAGATTTCTAGAGCTTAACGTTTGGTATTATTAAAATTTAAAAGATATGACTTTTTCCTTATTGATCACATAAGAACGAAATGGAAAACCAAAGATGATTAAAAAATCAATTTAAAAAAAGTTAGTTTAGTACGAAAGAAACCCTACAGACCGAGGAGCTTGTGACGTTTCGCACCCATTTCACGCGATTATCCAGACTTTCAACTTCCGTGGGATATTCTTGTACATCGGTCTAAAAATCAAACGAACAATTTAACCGAAAATGTGACACTATGGCATGGCCGTCTAGGATGCAGACTGTGTTGACCATTGTTTCATACTAGACAAACAATCACATATGATCCGTTGGTGCTGGGGAGAAGGTGGGAATCTTTGTTCATTCAGTAGGTTCAGCACTTCATCCCCGACCAAAGTTTTCTGTTCTTTTGCAAGAGAAAGGATTAGTTGGCTTTTTTTTTTTTTNNGCGGTGTTGAAGCAAGTGATGCCCTACAACACCACGCATAGCCGGGGGATCCAATCCCTGATATACAGTCTTCTAGGGCAACCTTGCTTTCCATCCTCGCGGGGTCAGTTATTTTATACCAGACTCGTCTTGGAGGATAAAACCACTGACCTGTGCATTGGCAGGCCACAGCTAGTCATTGTACAGGAGTACAAGTCGATTCCGGAAAGATGGGGGAGCGGGGGTGAGGAATCCTCCAGTGGGGACCTATTAACGCCCCAAACACTTCATCCTATCATGGCAACCATGCTAGAGTAGTGACCTTTTTAAAATTTTTTCTACTAACTTTTGATAATTTTTTTTGTTTTTTTTACCATTCTACTCATCAGAAGGTATCCTATTTTAGCGTTGTCACCGATCGAGGCCAGGACTCCGTTGTTAACGAGCTTGCTTTATCTTGAACATTCATGTAGATATGTCTCATATTTACACGTTTCACTAATTTCTTTGAGAGCTTAAGGGTCGCCTTGAGCGGACACTTAAAGGCACAGTTCACCATAATTTTGAGGTACCCGTTTTTATTCGAAAATCGAAAGTATAGGTTGGGAATAGTTCATCAGTAGGAAGAAAGCGGGAGAATTTTGAAAAAATAGAAAATATGGCTCCTCAAAAGTAGGGAAAATAGA
>UZAF01018860.1:8505-22067 GCA_900617895.1 Haemonchus placei
TAGCAGCGATAAGTCTATATGGAAGATGTAAGTAAGATACATACTGATCAGTGTTCACTACAGTTCTATTAAGTCTGAAGCACCGCTGAAAAATAAGCAGAAGCGAGTAACTTCCATGCGAATCAGAACAAAGCGTTGTTTTTTAGGTGAACCTAACCTTTGCACAAATGACTGGTATCTATGATGCGTACATGCATAGAAATCTCACACCAGAAATCGGATTCGATTTGTCGCCCATTATGTCGGTTTTCTAGATTACCGCTTAATAAGTACAAAAAGAACCTGTTATAATTCAAGGATGATTCAACTTTCTGGAGATCTCTTCGACTTGAATAAGTACCTCAATAAAACCCCTGATCCACAAGAGTATCCGGACGCTGGGCATTGTTCAGGTTTTGTCAAACTAGCAGACGGAAATAAGGTGAGTGGCTGAACAATGCAGTCCTTTTGCCACATCTTCAGGTTTGCAAAGCATTTGTTACTTATGCGAATGCATTGTGAAGCATTACTCCTTGTGTATTGTAGTTGGTGATTATACATATTTCTCCTAAAAGTTCCCTAAAATTACAATGAACAAGAATTCTTACTATCAGGACATGTTCTTCGCCCATGTAGCGATGTCGAGCCTTAGCTGGATGATCAGAGTCTTGAAGCTGTACAAGTTCGCTTTTGGTGAGTCCCACTAACGTATCACCCTAATCGTGGGCAGTCATTCCCGCATACTGCGTACTCTGTTTAGTTTTTCAAAGGGAACTTCTAGAAGTTTCACTCTTCCCTTAAAGAGGTCAATTTCAGATGCTAAAGAAGTGCCAGGTCACACCGTTTCGTTCTCCGGTTATCCAGCACAGCTCGCTTCCGCAGACGACTACACCCTAACGAGTGCTGGACTGGTAATTTTATTTACGATAATATATACTAATACCAGTTATACTGAAAGCAATAGAGGAGGCAAACTGCTCCTAAATTATCGATCGGCTGCTTTCAGACTTCAACGACGCGACCGACGGGCGCTCTTCCGTCCGTCGCGGACAAGTGGTTAGCACCGCCGTCGCTAGCGCGCATGCGACGGACGAAAGAACGCTCATCGCACGCGTCGTTTAAGTCTAAGTAGCCATCGATAGGGAGAGCGAAATGAGAAAGGAAATCGAGGAGCGCCAGCCTTTACAGAAATTCAAAGTGCATCGTGTTAAGGTCATTACAGTCATCGCAAATAGGAAACTAGCAGAGCCGCGAACATTTTGCTGAGATGCGCTCCTACGATAATAACAGTCGTTTCGCTAACCATGCAAAAATCTAGCCGAAAAAGAATTTTTGAAAAAAAAAATGCAGAAACGGCATTGAGCTCTCAAAAATGGAGCGTTCTTTCACATCTGCTGAAGGTTTTCTTAGGCTAAACAGATTTAGGCAACTTTTCAAGCCAATATATGGCTCATTCTCATGGACTTCTCACGACTGATGTATAACAACATTAGTTTTTGGTTTGTATGGGTTTTAGACATCAACGGAGTGACTTCGTTCCTTAACGTAAGCGTCTTTACTACCACTTAACACGAAGGTTGCTGAGGGAACTTTCGGGAAAGCATGTAGGGACCATGCTAGGTGCAGCCTGACAGTCAGGCACTCTTACCACTCCTAAAGGCTTCCAACTCTTTGAAAGCGTGGTGCGATCTTTGCACTCAGCTGTATTCAACTGTAAACGCTGCTGAGTTAGAAACTTTAGACTGGAACTACTTATTGCTATGATAAATGTCAGATTTGTCGACAGTTGGTGGCAGGAAGTGATAAGAGTTGGAAGAGTTGATAAGGCGTGTTAAGAAGCAAAAGACATACTTTTTGGGGTTTTCCTTATGAGGTTTTTGCGTGGTGTGGTCAAGCACTGTTTACCACAATCCAAAACCTTCCTTCTTATCAGTGTGAAAAGGACGCTCGAGAAATAATCCTTCGCGGTTGTAGCATAAAGCTCTTGCGGTAGCAGCAGTGCCCGCGGGTAAGCTTTCGTGGTACAAATGCCCAGGGTATAGAGAAACAATGAGATCATTTCCTTCTTGACGAAAACGCATCTCTTTGGTATGGTTTGTCGACATCACACGTTTGCTAATACTGCCACACAACTCGCACTCCAAGCTCGTGCTGGATTAGAAACTGTCATAACTGTCGGAGGTGCTGCACGAAAGCTGCTTCTGCGTAGAATGTCACGGATGATGGAGCGAGAGTACAAGTCTTTATTCCATTTTCCTTGAACTTTGAGAAAATGACTCTATACGGAAACAAGGGCAATTTTGGTATTGGAGTAACGTGGATGTTCGTTTGATCAAAACTCGTCAGAGCAAATTTCTCTTCTAAAAAGAAGATCGTATCGTCTATAGCAGGTGTGGGAAAAGATGAACTGTTCCCCATCGACGACCATACCCCATTCGAGCACGAGTGTCGGAGCGACCCAGATAGATTGGCAGAGCGAAGCAGGAGGCCTCGGTAGTCGTCTCGGTCGATAATAACTTACTTTCAACGGAGAAGTTGAATCAGTTACACTAAGGGTCTATCACCAATGCCCATTTTCGTTCATCTATTCCATAGCCCTACTTACCGCAGTCCATGGAAACTGAAAGCCGAAACTTCCTCGAAGTTTTTACTCACCCAAGATTATGGTGCGAGTTCTTTCAGGCTTCCATTGAAACTACGATTGCCATTTTCAACAAAACTCTCTATTCGGACAAGTATATAAAGCCGGAAGGATCAGTGCACTGCTGGCTCAGATCAGTAATTGCGAATTATTTAACAAAGTCAGTTTCACCTTATTTTTCGAGATACCTAGAGCTCCCTAAGGATGACATTTGTTCTATTACTGCTTGAGGTATAAATGGAATCTGCAGTTTTTGAAAAATTCAAATATAAGACGACCCCCTATAATAATTATTGCATTTCACCTTGATGAAGTGTTTGTTTCCAAAATTCGTTCCACATTAGAGCCAGAATGATAGAATAGGTTAGGTTGCACCAAAACTACAATGCTCATAAGAAATTTCAATCTGGTGAAGATGAAGAGTTATTTCACNTTTTTGAAAAATTCAAATATAAGACGACCCCCTATAATAATTATTGCATTTCACCTTGATGAAGTGTTTGTTTCCAAAACCCGTTCCACATAAGGGTCAGAGTGATAGAATAGGTTAGGTTGCACCAAAACCACAACGCTCATAAGAAATTTCAATCTGGTGAAGATGAAGAGTTATTTCACGTTTTGACGGCACAACTTAACCCTTGTCATGAATTTTTGATTCATAATGTATTAAATACTGGCATATAAAAGGCTCACGATGTGATCGTGAAGAAAAACTTAGAGAGCTTCGTCAGCCTCACTGCTTTGTTCTCACCAGCCTCGGCCGATTGGGACGCTAACATGATCCCTGGCCTTGCGGCTCATGCACGACTTTCCGACATTCTAGGAAGGATTCGGCCGGAAGCGGCCATTACCGATGATTTTTGAAGAGGATTTTACGCCTCGAGGAAACCTTTGTTAGAAACAAGGGGAGGTCAGGCAGCTGGTACAGTCCACCACCAGATCTCGAAGACCGTGTTAGGATGGGGAGAAAGAGCCAAGTCAACACAATTGTCAAAACTCAATTCGCTTTAGTGACAGTGTGAAGGGTTAGGAGATGGGAATGGAAGTTGCCGTATTTGTCTTTCATTGATACATTGTGGAGTTGGCAGCTTAGGAAATAAAGATTTGCGTAGTGCAGAAACCAATCTTGCATTTGGAAGTGATGCCCCAAAACAAAACGTACAGTTTGATCGAGGAAAAGGCATATGGAATTGAAGGCATTGCATAGCGCTATGTTCGCATTATGATGCTCTAATTTCAGAACTCCCAAAGAATGGGTCAAGTTGTTCTCACGCTACAATTCTGGTACGTACAACAATCAGTGGACAGTGGTCGACTACAAGAAATTCAAACCGGGCCAGGAGATCCCAGACAAGGACTTGCTTTGGATTTTGGAACAAACTCCGTAGGTCTAGCTGGCATCCTCGATTGGTCCAGTTTTCAAATGAATCATAGTTGTTTATTCCTTCATTTATGTTTTCTAAATCTACGACATTACGCGCTGATCTCTATGATGATTTCATTCTAGGGCATCCATCAAATCGCAAGATGTTACGTGGTTCCTCAAAAGGTACAGCTATTGGCCATCGTATAATGTGCCCTTCATAAAAGATATCAGCATAGAGGCGGGATTCAGCGAAAAGGTAAGACACCACCTCTAAACCTTGAAAGAAACTTCCCAATTTTTCTTCACCGTTGAATCTAAGTCCCTTTGAAGGCTAGGGAACTCAACTGGTACAAATGGGGATCTACTCCACGTGCAAAAATTTTCGAGAGGGATCATCATAAAGTGCAGGACATAGATTCTTTGACGAAACTGATGAGGTGAGGATATACATAATTCGATTTCTCGGACAGATGAACACTACGTGCTTGGCTCTAACTAGCAGGAAAATTGGCCCCGCAACATCTGGTGGTTAGAAAAACTCTGTGGTTTGCAGGGCGTTTTTACACGTCACAAGGAAACCATTTTGATCCACGGTGAACTGTCCCTTCGAAATGCTCATTAGTGCGTTGGGAAGCCAGGATTTCGACGATTCACCACTTACCTCCTACGTGAGAGCGCTGACGTTAACGACCACCTTGAGTATATTAGTTATGAGACAGAAAATAGAGGGTACATTTTTGTGAGCCCGTGAACTCAGCGGACTCAAGGCGAAAACTTGCGCACCCATGTGGCGCATAAGATTTACGGGCACTATTAAGGGGCTCGATCCTGAAGAGTTTCACCGATAACTACATCAACTTAGGTACAACGACTACACCCATGAGGAATTCGCCCGCTGCAAATGTTCACCTTTACCTTACACGGCGGAAGTGAGTTTTGTATAATCTCTGTCACAACAAGAAGTATGCAAAATTTGACAACTTATAGGGAGGGATATCGGCTCGTGGTGATTTGAACCTACCCAATGGAACGTATGAAGTGGATAGCATGGGATTCCGTGATCATGCTGGCCTTGATTATAAGGTAATTCAGTGAAACAATTGAAAATATCTTTACATTCACTGCACTTGCGTCAAGAAACACAAGGAAAGCAGAAGTTAGGTTATATTCGTTGCATTGCTTGGAAATCAGGCTTCAAAAAGGTTCAGCTTTAGATCAGATCGTTCAAACTATCTCCATCTTAATTTTGGCTAGTTGTCCAACCACCTCCCACAAATTTTTCACCTTCGGAAGTTCTCATTTTCAGGGAACTAACTACGAGATGTTCTCGAAGTTGCGATTCCGAGCATGGGGTGGCCCAACTTATGATCCACTCCCAGTTTTTGAGTTAGTTTATTCCATTCATTTAAAGAGATGTCGAAGCCTATGATTTAATTCGAAGGAAAGTCTTATTTAAGCTGGTCGACAACCAACGTCGTTGCAAATCACTTCGGACAACCACAAGTATGGAATTTCACCTACGTCGATTTGGAGTGGGAAACAAGCCCCCAAATTCTTGGTTTTGACGTTCCTGATGACCAATTGTGATCTTACTAAATGTTTGTTGGGTACTAGACATTTCAGTTGTTATTTTGTCATGTTATGTTCAATGAATACTGTAACTTCATTATACGTGGATTCTGAAATTAAATTGCACCTGGCCACCTTTCTTAACACCCGAGCTCGACAAGTTTGAGTCACAACTTCACTCTCCCCCATACGTGAATCACAAAAGCTGTCACTCTGCGTATGGCTGATGAGTTGTGGCTAACCATGAAGGTAAGGAAGGTTAGCCTAAACTAGGACTCTATGTTTGGGCCTCCCATGTCCCACTTTTAGGAACCAGCAGAGTTTAAGGCGCAAATTCGCTCCACTTCAGACGATCCCTCCCGCTAAATGGCTTCAAGTAATCCGCGACAGACTACATGTTGTGTTGCTCTACTTGGGGGACCAAACACTGCTGTTTACTCGATTGCTACTCCACACACGACCCAGTTATATAAATTCAATTCTGAAAAAAAAGAGGACTGGTATTAAAGGTACCTCCTGGCATGTATAGACCAGGAACACGTACAAACTTCGTAATAATTTTCAATAGATGTACATGTGTTATATAGGTGTTGAAATTTCAGTTTGCACCAATCTCTAATAAACCCAGATACATAAGTTACCTGGACCTTCTGCCACCTCCTGTGGATTTTCTGAGTAGGCGCCAGCACCACGAAGCCCTTGTGATGCGTCATTAGGATTGTCCGCAACTAACAAACCACCAGCACATTCTATAATTGCGGAAAAATTTAGGAAAACTGAAAAAGTAAGTTCCAAGGTCTAACGTGACCTCTTCAGAACTCGGAATGAAATCACCTGAACATTTTCCTGCTTCTTGCGGATTTTCTGGAGCACCTGCAGCCATTCGTTCTTCTGGTAGATTATAAGGTTGGTCCGCAATTCCTGAAACACTTTTAATCTGATACTTTTAAAATAATTAGAAGACGAGGTAGCCGAGTTGGATAGAGTGTAGGCTCGTGTCTACATTCGAAGAAGCCCCAGGTTTGATAGTCGAAAATAAGCCCCTGCGTCACCCGAAAGTGGTGCGCAGGACCCCTGCCCTAGTCCGCCGGATGGCATGCGAGAGCTATGGAACACTGAACGACCTCGATACAGAAGTTTGTTTGTAGTTTTACTCTGTATGTTGCATCGCTTTCAGGGAAGTCCCCAAAAATTGCTTACATCCGAGTTCCTCGAGTGTTCTAACTACAGTGTAGACAGGATCAGCGCGCAAGACAATTTGCAGCATATTTCCGTGAAAAAGGAGATTTGGCAGGGAAAGGGAAAGGTTTCAACTTCGCACGAGACTTCGAATGGAGACCTTTGCACCGCGTGCTCCTCTGCCAGTGAACGCTTTCATAAATCTTTTTTTGATATATGTTCAAGTAAGTGCCTAATTCACGCTAGCCTTTACGCTTATCGCACTTACCTAGGTTAGACTGCTTTTGTATGTAATTTACATGACTTATTATGATACTGAGGAAGATATGATTCTCTTGTAATTTGATACAATAAGACGAATCAGTGGGGTACCAGCAAGTGCCTATTAACCTGCCGTCCCAAAACACCGATCTATCTTTGTGTACCATGCCCAGTTTCAAGATAGTGGATGCATATATCGATGGTTGGGGAGGAGAACCACGTATAAAGTCCGAAATTCGTGAACAACAAGCTTCTTCGATACATTTCTCAATCGCTTCTTCATTTCCGAGTTTTTACACAATTTAATCCGATCCGATTCCTCTCGTGTGCTTCAATGTTGAGAATGAAAGAGTCATATTAATATTGTAGAGAACCCTTCTGTGTTAAGTTCGAAGCCTTTGAAAAGCTAGCCTAAAGGCGCATACTTAATAAAATGCCATGAAAGACTGTAAAATTGTTCATTGCGAAGCTGTGCAAAGATTCTGACGACGGCTTGAAGCAGACCCACAACCCTTCTGAGTACTTCAACTGAATTTGTTTNTTAATCCGATCCGATTCCTCTCGTGTGCTTCAATGTTGAGAATGAAAGAGTCATATTAATATTGTAGAGAACCCTTCTGTGTTAAGTTCGAAGCCTTTGAAAAGGTAGCCTAAAGGCGCATACTTAACAAAATGCCAATAAAGACTATAAAATTGTTCATTGTGAAGCTGTGCAAAGATTCTGACGACGGCTTGAAGCAGACCCACAACCCTTCTGAGTACTTCAACTGAATTTGTTTGCAAGGAAGGTTTGAAGACTGATAACTTTGTTGGGAAACTGATTTAGCACTATGAACTTCTATACTCGTGAACAGCCTTCTAGACTCTATCAGCAAACCAAGATCTCCCGTCGAAGTTTCATGGGGAATTGAAACCTTTCATAGTCAGAAGGTATCCTACAGCAGTGTAGGAAAAAACAGAAAGGCTGTGTTCTCGTATAAATATTGCCCCTCATACCTGTGAAGAACATCAGGGGTCCGCTCGGCAAAGAACCAGGTTCCTCACGGGGAATACTAGGTTGGTTGGCCATTTCTGAAACATCTAGATCTGATAGTTGTTTGAAAAACAACAAGAAAAAAGTCGCAATGTGACGTCGGCAATCTGAGTGTAGTCACCTGGACCATTTGCCATTTCTTGCGGATTTTCTGGAGCACCAGCACTTAGTCGTCTTTCTCGCAGATTACCAGGTTGGTTGGCCATTTCTGAAACACTTCGATCAGATACATACTTGGAAACAAAAAAAAAAGAAGTTGCGACATGACGTCAGGAATCCGTATGCAGTCACCTGAACCTTTTGCCATCTCTTGCTGATTTCCTGGAGCGCCAGCACTTTGTGGTCCTTCGGGTGGATTACCAGGTTGGTTGGCCATTTCTGAAACACCTCAGATCTGCTAGTTACTTGAGAATAAATAGAAAATAGAAGTTGCAATGTGACGTCAGAAACTTCAGTATAGTTACCTGGACCATTAGCCATCTCTTGCGGATTTTCTGGAGCACCAGCACTTTGTCGTCCTTCGGGTGGATTACCAGGTTGGTTAGCCACTTCTGAAATACCACCGATCTGATACTTAGCTGAGAGTCAAGAAAAAAGGGTTGCAACGTGATGTCGAGAATCTGAATTCACCAGGACCATTCGCCATCTGTTGTGGATTTTCTGGAGCACCAGCACTTTGTCGTCCTTCAGGTGGATTACCAGGTTGGTTAGCCATTTCTGAAATACCACCGATCTGATACCTAGCTGAGAGTCAAGAAAAAAGGGTTGCAACGTGATGTCGAGAATCTGAATTCACCAGGACCATTCGCCATCTGTTGCGGATTTTCTGGAGCACCAGCACTTTGTCGTCCTTCAGGTGGGTTACCAGGTTGGTTAGCCATTTCTGAAATACCTCAGATCAGAGACTTACTTGAGAGTCAAGAAAAAAGGGTTGCAACGTGATGTCGAGAATCTGAATTCACCTGGACCATTAGCCACCTCTTGCGGATTTTCTGGAGCACCAGCACTTTGTCGTCCTTCAGGTGGATTACCAGGTTGGTTGGCCATTTCTGAAGCGCCTCAGATCTCATACGTACTTGAGAATAAACAGAAAATAGAAGCTGCAATGTGACCTCAGAAACTTCTATATTGCATTATTAAAGAACTATTACCTAGACCATTTGACATCTCTTGTGGATTTTCTGGAGCACCAGCGCTTAGCCGTCCTTCGGGTGGGGGTGGAATACCAGGTTGGTTGGTCAACTCTTAAACAAATCAGATCCGATACTTACTAGGAAATCAAAAAAAAAAAGAAGTTGCAACATGACGTCAGAAATCTGTATGCAGTCACCTGAACCTTTTGCCATCTCTTGCGGATTTTCTGGAGCACCAGCATTTGGCCGTCCTTCAGGTGGAATACTAGGTTGATTGACCAACCCTAAAACACCTTAGGTCTGATAAATACTTGGATATCAAGAAAAAGGAGTTGCAACGCGACATCAGGAATCTGAATCTAATCACCTGGACCATTTGCCATCTCTTGCGGATTTTCTGGAGCACCAGCACTTAGCCGTCCTTCGGGTGGGGGTGGAAAACTAGGTTGGTTGGCCAGTTCTGAAACAAATTAAATCTGCACTTACTTGGAAATAAAAAAAAGGAATTGCGATGTGACGTTAGGAATTTGAATATAGTCAACTGGACCTTTTGCCATCTCTTGTGGATTTTCTGAAGCACCTGCTCCTAGTCCTCCTGGTGGGTTGTTTGGTTGGTTTGATAAATCTGAAATTCCTTACATTTGACAATCTGAAAAAATTGAGAAAAAAGCAAGGGAAAATTAGTTGCAACAAGATGAAAAAAATGGAAAGTAGTGAAAAAAAAACTGCAATGAGACTTTCGCTAGAGCGGATTCAGTGAGTTCTGGTAATTTAGTCGATGCTAACTTTCGAATGATTGTGACAACATTGTAATCCACTTCGGCCTTTAAAAGCTAATCAGGGTATAGTCACCTGGATTATTTTCCGGCTCTTGTAAATTTTCGGCACCAGCACCCTGACGCGGGTTTTCGGGTTGGTTTGTAATTCCTGGAACACTCTACGATAAGTATTAAAAAGTCTTCGAAAATATGTTTCAAAAAAAGAGACAGCGTTGCAACGTGCCATCCGATCCGAAGGACCTAGTCAGTTCTACGCTGAAATTTTGTTAGAGCTACGTAAACCCTTCCAAAGCTCTTCAACAGAGTTGCCCGCGATAATACCAGCTATGATCAGCTCAAAGTTGTGCTTAAGATAACCCAATGCCGGACCTTACCATCAAGGGCACTCAATCAGTACCGCTAACCCACAAGATGCCTGCTACAATACTTGATTTCGATGAGTTACGTTTCGCCGCTGAACAAGATTTCAAACATGCAAGATATGCTTCTGGAGATCGTCTTCAATGGAATAAGATGCCAGCGTTCAGACAACCACGAGAATTTGTCGAGATCTGGAGATAAGTGGAGATCGTTTGCTTGAAGAGTGAAGCATACACTAGCCCTGCAGTCGTTTTGGTGTCTTCATATTCTCACTGTCTCTGTAGTTTCGAAGACTACACAGAATTTACCAGTGATAAGAGGTAAGTTGTATTGTATGCTTCTCATTCCAGTAGGTGGTATGGAACTGCATTCAATATTTGGAATATTCGATGCGAGTGAAAACAGATTTATTGACTCGTCTGACCTATCGATGAAACATAACATAGTTGTGTAATGGAAACCTTCCTAAACCATTTCTGCGGCAGTGTTGACACCACACACCGACATTTTGACAGAAATGCGCTTTTACGCTTTCCCTTCCCAAGGGGAGAGAGCCTTAGTCATCACTTTCCCTGTAAATAGAAACAGGAAAACCTGTCCTGTTTAGCTTCTCATCATCCGTCTTACAGATGATGTTCTAGCACTATAGTGCGTTTCATGAGTATAAGACCACCTGTATAAGATCACCCTCAAATTTGGTGTTTACAGGATAAGCATCCAAGCAGATAAGTTTCAAGCACTACCATGAGATTCACCACCCTGAATAGCCCTCATGCACTGGACTTTTTTGAATCAACTTCTACCATAACATTTTTACAAATAATTTTTGAATTTTGCGCCATTTTATAAGTACATGATCACTTTGAGAATTTAAAAAATTATCATTAGTAACGACAAAAAGACAAAAAAAAACATTTAGTAGCCGATGAGTCTTCCTTGTTCAAGGCCAATATCGAATAGTCTATGTGGCATACTCGAAACAAGGTTTCGAAAGACCTCGCCGGAGATTTCATTCCAAGATTCAAGTACTGCCTGCTTGATCTATCGTCTGGAACTGACGGTTGTTCGCATAAATCTTTTTTACAATGATGCCCCTCAGATTGTCCATGGGGTTCAGATCGGGGCTGCAAGCTGGCCATGTCAGAACTCCGAAATTTCGCGAAAGGAACCAGTTGTTTCGTGGAATGGCTAACGTGGGTCGCAGCACTGTCCTGTTGAAAAAAACAATGTTAGAAAAACATGGACATAAAACGTCGCCGGCTTAGAAATTTCACCGGGTGCCATTGTAAGACTCCCTGAAAGTCTCTGGAATCCATTTTCGAGGTCACGAGAGCAAGCTCCAGCTCGACATCTTTGCAGAAGGCACCCGTACCATGACGCTTCCTCCTCCAAAATTGCGACGACTAGAGTTGATCGGCTCTTTTCATAAGTCATGCCTGTAGTAGTTGTAACCATCGGGGCCTTCCAATTTTCATCGAAAAATACTACCTGAACGAGAATATGGACTGTACGGCTAATCGGTAATACAGGCTGACTTCCGTTCAATCTCATCCCAAATTCAACTTCGTAAATTCAAGTCGTGTCTTCCTGTGGTGGTCGCTAAGCCTCGGAGCCCTCTTCGTTGCTGCCCTGACAATGCTCCTGCTCTTTTTCATGGCTCTCCTCTTTCAGTAGTTTTAGACACCGAGAGACCTTATTCCAATGGAACTTTGTTCAACGACAAGGTTTTGTCCGAAATAGTTCTTCCGCGGACATCCTGTCCTCGTAGGGGCTCTGTAATCTTCGAATATCTTTGAACGGAGCTGAGGGATCTCACGATTATCCTCCTAGTTGCCCTCCTACTGGTTGAAGGTAATGGAAGATATGTGTTTGGCTGCTGCTTATCCTGTAAAAACCAAATTCAAGGGGCAGTGTATATGAAGGCCACTAGCTCAGTCCTACAGCCCATTCTTTCGAGAAGCAAAGCCAAATTTACAAATGTCATATGACCGACATCGGATCTTCCCTCAATCATGGGTTCAAGCAATTCCGAAGAACTAAACGGCTTCTCCAGAGTGAACATGATCAGGACATGGTTAGTCAGATATCAGAATGCTGCCCTTTTAAGCATTGTAGAACAACATTGTTCAAAACACTTTATGGAATGGATGCACACGTCATTCGCGCTCAACGTTTGGCAGATCCGAAAAAAATAAAGGGGACTAGGGGGACTCCAAGGATGCCGCCATTAATGACACACATATATAGACTTTACGATTCCTGTATTCGCTGAGAATAGTGACCTGCCCTTGTTGGTGACGTGTCTTCGCCAATACCCGCTTGTGATGGGTTACTGCCCTCCCGTAGAGCAGACCTTGTACTGATATAGTAGCACGTTTGTGGGCCCCTTTCCGCTTTCCTTTATAGGGTACTTCACGTCACTTCTCAATGATCGTGCATGCGACGAATTCCATGCTCGATCGCTCGTGAACAGTCGATAGTTATTCAGACAGGGACACTTTGTTTGTTGTCGATTCCTCTCGGAATGTCCTTGATTGGCGGCTACGAACCTCTTTGCACAACAAGATCCTTCACTCAAGGTGCAGTCAACTGAAAACCCTCAATATTGCACATTCCAATCCTGCGCTGTCCCGAATTCGATCCTCATGTCAATCTGGGAATTATCATATCTTTTTTGCCTCTGAAACCAGTTGGAAACAAGTCTGATCTTCCTATGCATTCTGGATATGATTCATGAACCTGATCGAGTTAAAATATTTGTAACATTATTGGAAAAGCTGAGTAGACCATTCTTAGCTATAGTTGATAACCCATCACAACTAAATTGATTTAGAAATCTCAGATGATGTACAGGGTGCGCCATAAATATGGTAACAAAAATATTGGCCTCCAGAAACCGTAATTCACATTGATACATGATCAATTTTTGTGAATTATTTACTGTGCATCACATCTACAAAACGAACACACCATCATCTTGTATAACCATTTCCTGTAGTAATTATAGCTCGAAGACGCTCCGGCTACCCATCGACAGGGCACGCTGAGTTTCTTGAAAATTTCCAGTTCGGGCTTTTTTCATTGATTTCTCAGGAGCAGTAACAGTGGTCCATTTTGAAGCGCAGGCTTTCCTCTCCAGCATGGACTATATCCAACGACCCACCACATTGTGGTCCGGGAAATTCGTAGGAGGATTGCAAGCTGGGATTAAGTAGCGAACATTTCCTCAGCACCACCTTGATCTTTTCCCATTCGTGAGCAA
>UZAF01018861.1:0-28942 GCA_900617895.1 Haemonchus placei
ACGCCGACTGTTAAGGGTCCCACGCTCAAAAATGTGGAAGTCAGTACGGTTACGAAGCATGATGCCTCCCCATATCATAACACCTCGACTACGAACAATCAAGTTCCACAACGTTTCTGAGAGACGTGCGTGGCCCAACCTCTGGCCATGAGGGTGCGTCCAGAATCACTACTCAGACTGAATCTGCTCCCATCCGAAAAAAGCAAACGGCCCCATTTTTCATCGGTCCGTCGGCTATTCTCCTAGCACCACCCTAAACGGTCTCGCCGATTCGCGAGGGTCAAAGGAACACTACGTAGTGGTCGTCGGGCGAAGAGGCCGCAACCGTGCGGTCGTCGTGCCACTGTAATGCGTGGAATGGCTTGCTTTGAAATCCTGTTAAATGACCTTGCAATCAAAGAAGCTGACTGACGTGGAACTCTTCTTGCCTGCTGTACAATGTAGCGGTCATACCTTAGTGTAGTTGTCCTTGATCGACCACGTTCTCTCCTTGTGCAGCAGTATCAGAGGTTCGGAATGCTATCCGTGCACCTGAAACAACGCTGTGAGCGATACCAGGTAGCTGAACACTCACGGTTCGAACTTTTTCGAGTTTCTCGATGATCCTTTCTCGTGACAGGTCATCCAGCCGATGTCTGCGGTATATGATGTATAGAAGGATAACACCACAGTACCTGGTAGCTACTGGCTGATTGACAAAAAAAAATTTTCGTACCTATCAACTGCCTCGATCTGTGCGGGTAGAAATTATTGGAACTTTTCCTCCACGAAGGGATGTCCAACCTCCTGTGCATAACCGCTGTAGGTCTGGCAATATAACCCCACACTTTCATTTACTTCCACCTAGTCCTCAATGTTCTATGTTACGTTATCCATCTCGTCCCTAAGTTTTGTACACAAGTGTATTATCTGAACAAAAACGGAAACATCATTTGGTGGAAATTGTGCTTTGATCTCACTAGATCCGTGATTTTTGCCGTTCTTTTTTCATTTGTGTGAGACTGTTGAACCTTTTTTATGATCTATGGCCATTCATCTCTGATATTCCACCCTTCAAATCACATACTAGTCGAAAAGAGTTTTGGCGCAAACGGCTAGAACATATGAGCTTACTTATCTCCTAATACTAGCTGGTCCTTATTTTGTCCCATATTATTTTTTGATCGCTTTTTTTTCTCGGACGTTTCTCATTCTCTTCAAACATCACTACTCCCAGCAAATCGGCCACTGTCGCTGGCGTGAGGCTGCCTGACAATTCAGCTATCCTATCTCGTATTGAACATCCCAACGTTTCTATAATCGCAGAAAGATGAGAAAGCATAATTTAATTCGATAGCTACTCAAAAGGCGCCACATGTCAGACATCTGCTGAAAATTGGATATGAATCCATGTCTGTACTAGTTCTTTACTACTACTCGCTGGGCTGAATGTGTCAGACAAGGGGAAGTGCTTGGATAGTCTAGGCCAGCCTAGGTGAAGTCGGAACCCATGATAAGTAGCATTTGGTGACCATTGGGCATTTGGCCTAAGGCAATTTCAGTGACATTCTACTCTGCTTCAAAATACAAACTACTTACCAATCAAATCCAATTGGGAGCATTTTCGCGGGCCATCACCTTCCATTATTGATCTTCTGAAGAATTCCAAGGGCGTTGGACGAGAGCTCAGAATAGTTCAATATCGGCTTTCTTTCAATAGCTTGTTGAGTCGATCGTATAGCTTATGGAAAATTCTCTCGCACTCTAACAAATTTGACTTATCGCCGTCATCCTATCCGCCACTCCCCAACATTTCAAACCGTAATGGCTTTAAATGATGTTTGATCGAAAAGATGAATGAAGATAATAAATGAAAGTAGTTCTGAAGCGGGAGGTTGAAACTACATACTCTTCTTTGGAAAGAAATATTGAATAGATTACTTTTTCGAGGGCGGTATTCTCATAGATTTTAACTCGGACGATACAGGCACATAGATGGAATTCTCTTGCCAGGTTCCTATCCTCCACTTGCATTCTTTTCATTGATTGACCCCCACTTGCATTCTTTTCATTGATTGAAAATTGGTTTTTTAATTTTTTGTTCTATCGCCCACTGCAGCGCTGTACGTCAGAATTTTGCTCCTTGAAGTTGTATGCTATTAATTTCTTCGTCCTCTTCAATCGTTGCCTACGGGCCTTGATCCTCACAATGCTCCCTAAAAGTGTTATATTCTCGACAGGCGGCCTCCCAAAATACCATGGTGTATGAGCATCTTTCTTGCTGTTGCTGTTTGTTGCTGTTTATAATCCTCAATATAGTGTTTACAATATAGTGTGAGCAAATCAAATTGAGATCCACTTACTGGCATTGTTTTGGATGGGCCATCAGACGTATTATCGAATTTGCCCTCGAATTGTGCTTCGAATAATGATATTATTATTTCTGCTAGTTTTCATCTCAGTGATTTGACATTTCAAAAAGTTTGCGTGCAAAGCCGACCATCAACGAACTCGACCAATTTGAGTCGGAAAATTCAGTCAAGTCTTTTTCCAACAGAGGAGATTTTTTCTCCCCGTTTTCTTTGAGAATGCGATCGATTCAATCATCATGTCGTCCCTTGTTGAGACCTTTGTCTCATATGTTGATGAATTGTGCTGACATTTTTTTGGAACAAACAAACAAGAATGGTGAATTCCATCTAACCATCTCGTTGGACGAACGAAGTCAACACAATTAGACAATCAATCTAGTTATCCACAAATAAAGCCTACAGAGAATGCACGAGCTCCATACTGGCCCTAAAAACATCCATGTTATCTATAAAAATCCCTTTGTCGTTGGTGAGACCCCAGGGTTTCGTTGACTTCATCCGGAAGATTTCCTCACATTTTCATATCTTTGTTCTTATGTACATACTAGCAGCCCGGCCTATGTAGGAGGTCACCAGTTTTGACCACGAGTGCATAAGAGGCGAGCAAGTGGGTTGCCCTTATTAAACTACTCAGCTACATCTCTCTAACAGCTGGGCTGGGAATTCTCTAGGGTAGCAGTTTGAAATGTGCAACAATTTTTGGGAAATAATCGCGGCCAGCAAGACGCCATCCCAATTCAGCTTTCGGCGGTCTAATCAAGAGAAGCATTTCTGAGCAAATTATATGGTAGAAGAGAGATGGCGCCTCTTCCATAACTCAGGTGGCTTGACATCATGTCAACGGAAAGTAATCGTGTGTATTTAAGGAAGAATAGAAAAGAGGTTTGTTGAGAGTACTTCGCAGGCAATCTGTTATGCTATCTGTAATAAATTCGCATGGGAGCTATAGGCTCTTGCCTGGAGACTTTTTTTGTCTGAAACTCATTGACTGCCTCTTGCACCTTGATGAGAGAATGGATGTATAATTGATTAACTGCTGGGAATACAAATTCATATTGGGGCAAGTGTGGATGGGAGGAGTTTCTTATTCTAATTAAACTTTCGTCTTTCAGCTCTCATAGATGTGCCTCTATATCATGAGAGCTCACTAAAAGTTCACTTTTTTAGATACATATACCCCTGCAATGTGAGGCAACATCGAAGCTGTCTTGAATTTAGGAATACATTCTTCCAAAGATTTCGGTTCTGTGGAATTACATATCCTTTTCGTACAAGAGGCCTCATAGAGGAGAAGTCTTCATTGCGCTGTGGTGCTCCGCTTGATTGCATAAGCTTGACTTTATTTTCATCTTTCGTTGTTCTTGTATTTGAGATAACATTATATTCTAGGCTTTGCCTGCTTCGAGCCCACTTATAAATATTTCTAGGATGTCTATAGAAGTGCATCAGTTTCCAAGGAACTAATATATAATTCAATACACGTTCTGTCGACTATGTAAGTGTGCAGGATTGAGTCAGACGTTTAATTGGAAAAGCATAGAAGCGTTCGTACAATTCCCCTTTTGCGTTTTATCGATGCTTGTCCATTTTTTCCAGCACATTATGGAACAAGGATAGTGTAGTAGATTGTTACGTCAAAATACACTTTTGTGGTCTGCGGAATCGAAATCTGCTTTTGATATTGAGTATTTATTATGCAAAGACCAGCCCTTTCCTTACTTCCCACTGGTGTAATGTTCACAAGACGGAAGATTTCTCTTTAACAGGTGAGCAACCTGGACGGTCTCGTGCAGTCAAGCTCTGGGCTTGGGTTAAGAAAGGCAACATTGGTACCTATACTAGGTTTGAAGCCCACCTCAGAGCATGTAGTATCTTTGACATTTTCCCAAAGGAATTACTCATATACGTTCTCAAGGTATGGTTGCCATGCCACTACTGAGAGTTCCTATGACTTCTAGTAATCGGAGTGGTTTTTCCTTCAGGATGTGGGACTTTTGAAGGAAAATCTTTCAGCAAACTGTTCTTGTTTGAGATTCGATTTGAATTTTTTGTGCTAATAGGGTTCAAACTAAGATCCCAGCTCATCTTCTTTGATATCCTGCCAGTATACTTAGAGATTCTTGTCAGAAAGTCCTTTTCTACAAACGGCAGGCCTATACTCTTCATATGCGCAGTTTTCGTGTCTGATGGAGCCTGATATTCGCTAATCTCTTCCATGCTGCAAGCAAATGTATAGAACTGCTGACGCCGTGGATGTGGGATGTAAAATTGGGTTATTCAGTTAGAAGTACCAATTCTCAAGAGACAGGTGCTTCTAGAGTAATTCAGTAAGTTTACGGAGAAAAAGCAAGAAGATCGATTGACGAGTTGTTTGAAACGAACTCGTGGAAGTTCTCCTTGGAAAACTTGATAGCTCATCAGGGCAGTAGGGGGGCAAGAGAGGCCAAGGTTACGCACGCGTGGTTATTTCGGTGAAAGTTCGTACGCTAAGTTCCTTCCGATGAGTTTTTGTTTAAATCCTGCCCAATATATCTTGGTAGTTTGTTTCAGCAGTTTGCTTTCTCGGTTGTACCTCTCATTCCAATGGGAACCTTTTAAAACAGAGGTTCAAAGCGCTGAATTCCTGCGAACAAGATTTAATTTGGTCTCTCCCTCTGCATTGTCGTAGTGAAAACACTTTTTTTTTAGCACGTTTGAGAAATCAAATGTCAGTAATTACGAATGAGAAGCCTTGAAAGATGGGCGGCATTGCAATTCAGCAGCAAAGTGCTTCAAGTGGCGCTGGAACTTTATAAAAGCTAATTTAAATCGACGCAAAGGGAAGGTCACCTGGGGAGCAGTCACGCACTTCTTACCGCAAGGCACGACGATCACATCGCGGTTCACAGAGGGGGCATGGGTGTGTGCCGATTCGTGCGATTCTGGGTGCGCGCGGCGGAATTCGTGAAGATTCGAACGACTCTGACGCCTATTATTGAGACACAAACTTGAAGTAGAATAGTTGGGTATGGTCAGCTGATCCTACTAATCTACTCTACTTCAAGTTTGTCCCTCAATAAAAGGCGTCGGAGTAGTTTGAATCATCATGAATTCCGCCGCGCAGTTTGCCGCGCGATCCAGAATCGCACGAATCGTGCGTCCCCCAGGGGGCATAGGTCCAGGATATAAACATTGAGCGCTGGGGGGTGGGGAATCCAAGTGTTAGTGATTGATAACAAAAAGTAATATTAGGTAGATCTCTTGCAACTGCGGTAACATCACTTAGACCGTTATGACTTCTAATAGTCCTCATTCAGTGAGGGATTAAGAAGCAGATGCAATCCAATTTTATCTAGTGGCGTATGTTCCTGGACCCGAACGGCGTGTTGCGCTCGCTGCATCTGATCGCGCGCTGTTAAGGAGAAGATTTGAGTTCCCAACGGAAGAAAATGGTAATCGCAACCACTCGTTATGAAAAATCGAGTAGGATTACCTCCATCCCTTAATTCAACGTCAACGGCAGCCGTGCTAGTCCAGTCATTAATATGTTTGAGCTTTCTATTGGTCGGAATTGCGAACAGTGTAATAAATATTAAAGGATGAGGGTTAAAGGTTTGGGCGTAGACCGATGTATTCTGAAAAATGCACCTTCCATCAACTTCCGTACAGAATCGTAGGGGCGTATTGAGTGAGTAAGTGACTCATGCAACAATGACTTGCGGTGGCCAGAGGATGTACAGCTCAGTACTTTTAGACCAGTCTGGTAACAACTAATAGGTCCTGGGATGGGAAGCTTGATTAGCCTAAACAGATATCGATCCTGGGTTCAAGATAGTGACCATGCGGTGTGATGGTACGCCACTTGCCACCACACCACCTCAGCAAATTATAAATAATATTAGTGATAAAATGATGATTTGTTACGGGAGTTCTTATCTGTATAAAAACTTATCTTTAGTCAAAAGTATGAGCAATGTAGGAATGAGTTTTACTGCTTTTCCCATCGGGATCAAAGTGGAGTGGATCTGCATACAAACCTCTGATACGTAGCTGAAATACCTCTAGTAATCGTGTTGTAATCAAAAGCACCTTCGTCCTAGAAATAACGCTACCGGCTCCTAACAATTATAATCACCTGATGTACTTCTCGGCCTCTGTCTCTCTTAACATTCCCATTCAATAATCATTTTTAAAATCCACTGTGACCGCTGATATACTGGGGTGAATCTCATTACTGTTTTGAAAAAAATTGTTTTTCAACCAAGTTTATCAACTTTTATTAGCCCTTATTCCTTAATAGTACGTTCTATGGGACAAATATCACCATGCTTCTATCGTACCTCATGCAACAGACAGGTACGAGTGGTGTAACAACAGAAAGCGAGACCTTAGAACTTGGCGACATTTATCTTCTAGCTTTTATCATTCTAGAACTTCTGATCAAGTCCAATCATGTCTTCACTCTCTCGCCCTTTATCCTTTGCGTGTGTCAGAGCTCTATTATTATGAAATTCAGTGGCTCGTACTTTCTGACTCCTTTACTGGTTTTTAAATATTAGCAAAAACCGTTCGCGCGATATCCTTCTACATATTCGACCAGTAGTGTTTGAGGGAGGAGGAGATTCTTCATGACATTTCGCTCCTCCTTCAATCCAACCAATCAAAATTGTAGACTCGTCTTCAGACTATTTTCGCGGAACAAGGTAAGAAAACAATACACAGGAATGCAAATAGGATGAATTAGAGTTTTGTCGCAGAACTCATGCACCCTCTGACATTCCTACTTAAGAAGAAATTTTATTTAAAGATGTTTTTGGCCCGATTCTAACAACGTCTTTGTGAAAGCCCCCCAGCGCTAGCATGCATTTGCATCGTCCAATAGTTAATGCTCACCCCGATCACATTAAACTTCCCTTAGTGGTCGACTCCATACAAGAACATATCCTTTGAAATTTTTAGCGACCGTTCTATTAATCTTCTTCTTCTCCCTAGCGTTAATCCCGCGCCATCGCAGAGTCCGCTGTTCTTGCCGGCCGTCTCACTTTCATTCTATCTATGATATCTTTTGCCGTCTTTGTTTCACTATTCTTATCAGTTCACGATACACCTTTCCTTTGAGAGTCCTTGAACACCGACGGTAGCAGAGGATACCGGTGGACTCCCTCCACTCCATCCATGCCGCGTTTATTCGAGATTTCAGGCCTGGTCCACGCTATCATCAGCGGCTAGATCGCTCCCCAGGTATCGGAAGTCTTGAACCTTTTCGTGGCTTCCCCGTGACCGTCGATGATTGACTCCGTGCATTGCTCGGAGCTGAGGAACTTGTTTTTTTTTCACGTCTATCCGGAGCCCATTTTTCGTCAGCACTTCCCGCCACTTTTGCAGCTTGTCTTGAAGTTCTTCCCTGCTCTCCGCTAGCAGAGCGGTGTCATCAGCGTAGAGGATGGTCTTCAGTGGTCCATCCATGACTGTTTCTGTGATGACGTCCATCGTGAGCAGAAAGATGAACAGGCTCACGAGCTGACCTTTGGTGTACCTCAACAGTGACATTTATTGCTCCGGTTTGGCTGTGTGGTGTGCGTGTTGTTGACCTAGAACCATCGTACATGTCCTTGACTAGAGATCATGTGTTCCGGAACGTTTCGCTCTCGGGGCGCTCTCCAGAGGACCTGTCGTCGGAGACAACAGAAAGCTTCCTCCAGATTAAGGAAAGCAAGGTCTACACTTTTCTCGACACTACCCCATTACTTGTATGGCTATGAAGATAGCATTCGTTGTAGACTTTTCAGGTATGAAGCCGAACTGCTGCTGTGGGATCGGGACCAACTTTCACAATATTGAGGCGATCAGCCGCTCGTACAGTTTCATCGTGTGACCAGTCAACCTGATCCCCAGGTAGTTGGAACAATCTATCGCGTCCCCTTTCTGCTTGAAGTTGGGAACGATAGTACTGCTCCTCTACGCATCTGGAATTTTCCTTCGGCGGCCACAGTGTTCAGGAATTAGGTCAGCCACTTCATCCCGTGCTCTCCGAGCGACTTCCATGTCTCGATCGGTACTCCATCCGGACCGGTTGCCTTCCCAGCCTTCATCTTTCCTATTGCTCTGCGCATCCTCTGCCCAGACTTTAATGGGGCCAGCCGTTGCCTCCAAGTGGGAGCTGTTTTTGCAAGCGGATTCTTTGCTGAGGAGCTTGTCGAAGTATTCCTTCCGTCTACGCCTGACTTCGCCAGGCTTTCTCAGGACTGCACCCTCGCTGTTCCTGACGGACTTCACTACCCCGATGCCCTGATTGTCGCGGTGACGCGCTTTCGCCAGATGGAAGAAGAACTTATCTATTTCCCAACTGTCAAGTTTCTCATACAAGGCGTCCATTTCCGTGTTGTTTGCCTTCGCTACAGCAGCTTTGGCGAGCCTCTTGGAAGTTCTGTAGGCAGCTAGGTTCTCTGGGGCTTGTGTTATTTGCCAGCGTTTGTAGGACGATTTCTTCTGCCTTACAACTCGTTGGACTTCATGGTTCCAAAACCTTGTCCCCTCGGGAACCACCTCGATTTTCCCCCACCGTTTCTTTTGCACATCTCACGATGACCTTTACAGCATTGTTCCAGGTCTACTGATGGCCCTTCGGGATGTGGGAGTCCAGCTTCCAGAATCTTTTCTTTGGAGGTTCTCTTTCGGATCGGTGCAGCTTCTACCACAGGATCCTCCCTTCCGTTCTTGTTCTTCTTTTTTTGGGAAGATCGGTGGCTATGTCTTCTAGAGACCTGTCCTGTGGAGCCAGACCTTCTCCAGACACTACCTTGTTGTCCTTTACAGTTTTGAGGGACGATCTTCTTAGTGGCATATATAATAATATAATATATCTCAGTTTCTTTCCCTCCACTGCTGTAGGCTACCTTTTGAAACTCTTTTTTCGCGAAGAAGTTGCTGCAGTGGTGAGTCGTGGGCTATGGCCAGGGGAGGACCCTCTCTCGTTCATCGTTTCTAACTCGTACTCCTCTACCTCTATTTACCCTTTCCAGTCCCCTCCTTCCACTGCCGACGTGTCCATTCAGATCACCTCCTATGGTGAGATAGCCCCCCTCCGGGACTTATCCGATGGCCTCGTTAAGGCTCAGATAGAACTCATCCTTTTCGTAGATGGGACAGCCGGCCTGTGGTGCGTACGCTGATTTTATTGTCAAGTACCCCTCCTTCGTGTCTATTTCACAGCCATGATTCGAGTGATGATCCTTTTGACGGCGATGACAGAGTCTTTGAGGGATTCTGCCTCTGCTATGACCAACCGTTTCATATGTCTTCTTGTAGCGACCGTCCTATTAATGTGATGTGCTTACCGACAATCCTGAAAAAATGGCACGTGAACATTTCTATGCGATCCGTTTCCTACTCAAAGGGTAGTCGTTATTTTCCGTTCTTTCGATTATCGTTCGATGTGTTGCCCTTTCCAGTCGGAGGTTTTTTTCAGAGGCCTTGGGATTCAATTTTGTCATTACTATTTTACGCTCATGCATGCACGATAAGTAAAAATGAGTTACTTATAACGGTCCCTCTTATTCCTATTAAAATGCTCACCATCTAAGTTGATCAGGTTGTTCGCCGCTAAAGTTATTTGTGAATGTTCTTGATACGAGCCAGGTCGAAAAACAGCTGTGTGCACCTTTGGTGTTCGATTGTTAAGGAAATTCGTAGATTTTCTGGTATCTGAAGAAGCAGGAAACGTCCCGGCAGGAAAGCCGTAGGCTCAGAGACGCTATCAGCTACCGCAATGGTCTCACACTCGTCCTCGGACTTTTTTCGACCGAGTTGGGAGCCTACTATGTGCGGTTATCTGCTCTCTAGCCCGATTCTTCCCCATTCATACACTAGCTTCTTCATTCATGTCTAGCGCTTCCGAAGGGAAAATTCTCAAAAACAAAAAACGACGTTAGAACGGCAAACAAGTTTATAAAGCCCTAACGCTTTGCTTTCTGCGAAGAGCCAATTACCTACGCGCCAGCAGGAGGTGAGTACTGGCATACCTATGATCATCGGACTCAATCGTTGAAAAAGTGTGGTATAGGAGAAAATATTCCGGTCTGTTTTATGTATTTAGAAAATGAACATCGACGTTCAGCTTAGGCTTTTGAGTGGATGTCTTCTACGATCCTTCTTTGTTCTTCTACACAGAGTCTATTCGAAAGACTGAAATCGATTCTCTAGAACACACTTGACTCTGTGCGTACTTCAATTAAGGTATGCATCGGCACCAACGTTGCTAGAAATATTCTCTTTTATAACCATTACCTCAAGAAAACTACCTATTTACAGTGAGGTGCACAATGGGGTGAGGTGGACCACAAGGTCTGCCGTTTGGCAACGATTAGAGAAGGCGGAAGATGCATATATTCTTCTTATTCCTCTTTCGAATTAGCTGTGGAGGCCTGAGCAAAAGCTCTGAGGGACCTTCGAGATGCTTTCCAAGATTTATGTGAATGTCCTTCATGCCAATACATTTTTGAAGTTATTCGTAGCATTCATAATGGCTTTACGGCCAAGCAGCTCTGAGGGAGGCGACACAAATGGAATTCTCACGTAGTAATGTACTGCGGAACGATGGGTGAAAAAACCAAGTTTTCTTCTGAAATGGCTCAACAAAATTTTGACGAAAAAAACTTTCCCTGACTTGAAAAACGCAGTGATCATTTTTTTCATCAATTCAGTTCCTTCTGCTTGAAACAGATTCCTTTCGGCATCGATTGATTTTCTAAACTAAATGCTTCGTCTCTGGAAAATACTAGGTGTTACCTGGATTTTTCTAAAGTGGAGCTTTTGAAAATTAAAATTTCATGCGTTCCAAACAGTTATAATCAGAAGCCAGTTTGATGTCGCATTCATTCGAAGGGTTCTTTTCACAACTGAACTAATAGTAACAGAAGAAACCCTTTTCTAGACGGTTCGGTATTGTCTGAGTAAGCTTTACTCCATGAACAGATTATTCCTTTACCCTATTTATAAATTTTTCGATTTTGCATCTCACTCATGAAATGAACAAAATATGCATCCATGTTCGATTCTCGATAATCTTGGCATAGCTTTGCATCAATGTTATAAGACTTTTTTAAAACCTGTTGCCAAGATGTAAAATAAGTTCTTATATATAAATAAATATAAGAATTATAAATAATAAATTATTATATTTATAAATTAATTACACTGGGATTAATCATAAATGAATATAATATAAATATAAGAACTTATTTAACATCTTGGCATCAGGTTTTAAAAAAGTCTTATAAAGGATAAAAGGATAAAGTTTTTGGCGTTAATCAATCCCGTCTGAGGGATGCGCCCCCGCACTCGACTTCCATTCAGAATCGTAGTGGCGTAATGAGTGCGTATGTGGCCTATACAATGACTTGCGGTGGCCAGCCGATGTACAAGTCAGTGCTTTTATCCTCCCAGACGAGTCTGGTACCAATTCACCGACCCCGGAGGGATGGAAGGCNTGGTTGGCCTAGGCGGGCATCGATCCGGGATTCGAACCCCTGACCGTGCGTGTGATATAGTGCGCCACTTGAAAAAAGTCTTATAACATGAACAAAATATTAGTTGTATTGATGGAGACGTCAATTACGTGTTTTCCACTTTGTGAACTCTGAGGGGTGGCCAGGTGCGAATTTCCAATCAACTCTCATTTATTAAGTTTCTTTAAATGAAACTAGTTCCTGCTCGCTTAAGCTTCAACTTTTCAAGTCTTTTGTATGTGTTAGGGGTTGGCTCCCGAACATGGAGCAAAAGTCGTAGGTATTTCACTTCAACATGTAGATGTGTTTCGACGGAAGAGTGTTGAAGAAATTGGAAGAGAGCTCCTGTCTAGGCAAACATGGTCAGATTGCTCAACTCACTTCGAACGTCGCCCTTCGATTTCCCGCCTGTGTATAGTTCTTTGAGTGAAACCCCTCCTGAAGGAGGCGTCATCATAACCTCACTAATTCCTTTCAAGGTAGTATAGTCGACCAAAAAGCACTTCATAATTGCATAAACAAAGTTTTTCTTCTATTTGTCCGAAGTTCTCCCGAAGTCAACGTACAGCCTAACCCCATCAAGGTACTTCTGCTTTTCCCCAGTGCTAACCCTTGCCACCTATCTATCATATCCAAACTGTGTGAGGGATCTAGTCTTATTGATCAAACCTTTCTATACATTGACCACCTTTTTCTGAGCGTTCTCTCGAAGTCATTCGCATTTCATTTTTCCTTCGGATCGAAGAGCTCGTTTTAGTTTTTTGTCCCGCTTCAAATAATTTATTTGAATTCGCATACTCTCGTGTTGTTTTTCTGCTCAGCAATGACTCGTGAGTGTCGTAACACCTCGATTAAAGTTGTTTTGCGAGTTCCGATCAAGAGGGATTTTGGGGTATTTGGAGTGATAACGGAGTTAAGCCGTTTCAATCTCAGCGTCTCACAAGCTAGCATCTGCAATATGCATGATGATTAATTCCTTTGACGTTTTTCGGTTTGAAGGAATACTCTAGCTTTCGGAATAGAATACTCTTTCGGCTCCAAGACATATTAGTGGACTCCAGGTAAGGACTTTTCCTCTTTTACGATTCCTCATAGTAGATACTGCCAAAACATGAGGAGCTTGGGTGCTTGTTTGGTAAAATAGACTGGGATCGATGAGACTGGGCGAAAAGCTGCATATGATACATTTTTACGTGTAAATTCTTCAGTTCATTCTATTACATATTGGCTCTATTTGGCAACGTTCGTTTGTATTCCGTTTCACTTTTGTATTCGCAGTGTATGTTCAGTTCGTCTTGGATTGATGTATGCAAGCAAGAAGTTGTTGTGATTCGTAAACAAGTTTACCGATTGCCAGTTTTCAAACCGATTTCAATCGCAAACATTCCGATACCCTGCAATCGTTTAGTCTATCTGGACTGCTATGAAAATTTGGTTTTGACTATCTCGTTGCGCCTAGGTAATGTGAGAAAAAGTACAATTTTTCTAATAGACACTCTAGCAAAATGAAGGATAACTGGTTTTTCGAAAGGAAGAGTGAAAAATGAACAAACGCTTGTTCCGGAATTGTCGAGCCCTTCTCAGCCGAGCTTTGCATTTTGCGATTTCCCCTCCACACCCGTTCGGTCCGTAACGCTCTTCATTGTGAACTTACTCCCAATTCCGCTGCATCTGTTTCTACTATATAATTCCACAGCAACAGTGTTTCGTCTGTACTCATGTTTAGAGGTCCCCATCATCAGTATGCTGGTATGACGCGCGTGACTTTCAATCGCTCGTGGGCCGATTTTCTGATTCAGTCTTTTTGCACAGACCAATTAGGCCTTCCACCCATTGTGAGTTCTCCGTTCGGAGTTGGAGTTCTCTAGAAAAATGACACTCACAATTCAAATGATGAAATTAGTAACACAACCGAATTAATGGTTCGAATATTAAGTGATGTGTTAAATCATAGTAACCCATTGTTTCACTAGAGTACATTTTTCTGTGAGCACTTTTTTTCCAAAACGACAACCTGTTAGTTGATGGAAAGTTTGTCATAAAAATAGATTTATAGTCGCCGTTTTCTGTTCTATCGCTTCGAAAAATGAGAGGGTGTGCCGCAGTACTTCATGATTTTCCCAAATGCTTTTTGAGAAACCAGAAAAACGTTAATGCCAGTAATGCTCTTACCTCGTTGGAAGCAGTGAGCACGATAAATGGGATGTGCAAACAAGGTGTAGAGCACATACATGGTGGAGAGGGTAGTTGGATGAGAAAGGACAATTTAGCGCCCAATTATGTCCCTACAATCGGAAAATATTAACTCGTAGGGAAGTAATTAGGTTCTAGATCATAACCTATTGCACCTCCCGAATTCCGTTTAAATGAGCGGTCGTGCATGTCATCTCTGTGCTGCCGATCGGAAGACTATTGTTAGCCAGCCATTCCTTCCTAAGCACGGCATGCCACGTAGCTATGGCTTCAAACTGCTAGTCGTAAGAGAGTAGCAAACAAGGGGCTATCTACTCATATCCAATAATACGAAATTTTCTACAGCATTAGTATATTTTAAAATAGGTAATATCAGCATGGAAAACAATTCAGCAAAAAACGGTACTGTGCGCATCTGAGAGTTGAGAAAAAACTGGCAATCTTGAAGATTCAGCAGTATGGATAATATCGGAGCTTTATACTATGGTTATATTTACTCGATATTATTTGAATGATATTTGATGTCAATGTGTCATTATTGTTGAAGGTGCATATGTCGATTCCTCCCTGAATCTTCCTCCAAGCTGACAAGGCCTTCAATCGGAAAAGATTGATTATAATTCCTTACCTGTAAATTAGAAATACAGATAATCGCTACAACTCTTTGATAAAATTAGGAATAAAAATCTGACCTGCGGAGTAATCCTTTTAACACCTACTATTCGTCCTTTTGTTGAACGTCAAGTGGTCAAATTTTTTGATAGTAGAATTCATCTTCCATTACTCAATATGATTAATATCCATTATCAGTATTTTTGGTATTATTAATACACTGTATAATGCGTTGGGTTTATATTTTAATAACATTAATGTTAATAATAGAATAATAATGTGGTATGTAACAATGTAACATATGATATAGTAATGTTGTGGTAGCAAGAGAATAATGTAGTAAGTGGGCGGAGATTGTGAAGTTGCAATGATTTTGATTGACGCGAAGAACTTCATTTAATGTTTATTCTCCATTGTACGTAGTGAGCATTAAGTTACTTTTGAGAAGAGTTGGTCACGCCCATGCGATTTTAATGGAATTCGTTTGAACGTTTAGTAGTGTGCCTCGCCTGTGCTGTAATCAACCGTTCTGTTCAGTACCGTACCGCACGAAATTGACAAAGTTTCGACTACGGAATTTGAACTCGTAGGGCTCAGCTAGTATATGCAGGCTCACTGTTTAATTTGAGTTTAAAATTTGCTACTCGATTCCTTGTTCGTTGCTTCGTTTTCTCTACTCAATAACTCTGAATCAATTTGCCTATTTCCCAGAGAATTTGTTGCGAGCTAATGATTGTAATGATGAAACTTATAAGGAACCCCACAGTCTGGAACTCATTCATTTATGTGGCGTGAATCAGGCGTGTTTGTAAAAAAAAATCCTCTTAGCATTTCTAAGGACTAATTGGAGATGTCCCTAGCCGCTCCAACAACGTGATGTAGTAGTACCACGCGGTGAGTAGAACTGAACAAGGGCATCAGAGAAAGGACGAAATTAGACGCCATTTGGAAAGACATATATGTCACTGGATATCAAAAAAAAGGAAAAAAAGAGCTGGCGGGTCCACTTACAACAACCGTTTTGCAGTAGTTCACAGAATCTCCTTAGAGCTATTGTGAACGGTGCCCATTTAAGGCGCAGTTCATAATAACCCTGAGGAATCCAGCTTATGCAAAATAACGGAAGCGAGGGTACAAGTAGTCCCACTCCGAAAAAGCGCGGTAATCGTAGAATTTTGAGGAATATTGGGCCTCAAGAACGTCATTTGTAAGTGCACTAGACTTGAATTGTCTGAAAGTCTTGCATATAAGCGTGCTATTCGTCGGCGTTCTAATGCATTGTGAGTGGTGCAGTCTTGACATTGCTTTCATAACACGGCCTTTTTGGGTATGAACGTCGGACAGCCGATTTTGGAGGCTTTATAACTACCTATAGTGGTCTTTTTCAGTCCTACGATGCACCACCCCGTACTATGCTTGAGGGCCATATAATCATCGTGGAAAGAAATAACGGAAACAGTTTTTATGGTGAACTGTGCCCTCAGCCATTTGAAGTGGTTCATCGGAATATGATCATCGCATCTGAATGCTAGCGCCTAAGGAAAGCACATAGCATATCTGCGAGAAAGCAGGCGGATGTCGATAATCATAAAGAAATAAACGAGTCGAATTGACTTTTTGAGAATGTTTATGCCTATATCATAACTGAATTCTTATTAGGAAGAAGTCATGGGTAGAACGTGTGGTTACTGGAGTTATCCCGAGAAGTCCCTTCGAAGTCTTTCTCGGAATAATGCCTGTGCACGTTGCCCATACATTAGCAGCAAGGTCTTGCCCGTAATTCTAATGCTGCAATGAAGCCCATAATTATTTTCGTGACGAATTGCGCAGTGTTGTTTGCTAATTTCGTAAGATGTCAACAATTATCAGAGCTTCTTTCATGAAGCTGCGTATCCTCAATTTCTTTTCCTTAGAGCATCGAGTGCCCAGAATAGGGGATTGCACTACATACATATTGCTTGCACATAACATGAGTTTCCCTCACATTATCTTCAGCAGGCTCCCAACAAAAAGTTGCCAAAGATAAAATTTTGTGTAATCTTTCAATCTTTGACTAATGGTGTCTCCCTTTTCAAAACTGTTATTTCGTTTTCGTTAGCACCTACGCATTAGTCTTCGATTCAGAATTGTGATGGCACTTGTATCCTTGTTCGGCCTGTATTTCCTGCAATAGTAACGCTGAAGTATGAGTTAACTGAATTCTCCCAGTCAAACCTAGTGAAAACTATTTGACGCTAACGGGGATTTACTATTGGGCTACCTTAGACGGCGTCTGTCCAAGACCTTACTCCAAGGCCATGGTATTCATTGCCAAGCTCCACCTTCTCCACCTCAAACCGTATTCGTAAAATAAGGTACCAAAAAATCATCCGTAGGCTCTGTAAGAGACTTTCCAAGCAGATAGATGAAACATTTTTTTGACTCTCAATCTCAACTTCCGGACAACGACTCGAACTTCTTCAAAGAATCCCAACTGTGACCCAATTACCACCCCATAGTACTGTTTGGATCACTTCAATAAAGACTGTTCTCAATGAAAGTCTTCGAAAACATACTTATGTTAGGCTTGTTATTCTCATCTACGTATCATGAGGTCAAAAAACCTGCGCTCCAGTCCCGAACTGAGGCCTATGCAAATACGACTTTGCGAATCTGCTCCGTGATCCACCTAATTCGTAAGTTCAAAATTCATCTTTTATGTAAATAATTCTACAGCTAGAGTGCAAATATTTTGAATAATTACACAAAAGTTTGTGATAGCTGAAAACTATTGACTGAAGCTTTCATTTTCGAACACCTGTATTTCGGAGGCCTCCTCAAGCATCAATCTCCCGAATTCTGGGAAGTTCATTCAACTGAGGACAGTTTTGCTGAGGCGTTGTATTCTTTTCGCGAAGACCACCCAAGGAACTCCGCAATCAGGCTGTGCAACTTTGACGACAGCTTTTAATTAGAGATGTGGTTGAGGTGTGCGACACTGTGCCTGCGTAAAGTGAGGCAACATAGGTAAGAATAAGGTGTGTCCCTGTGTGCTAATATTTTAGAATCTTATCTATGGCAGTCATTTATTTATTTTGTCACCGCTGTCGTTACTGTTTTTTGTGTGGCAACGGTGTAACACTATCACTGTGAACTCGTTTCAAATGTCCCAATTTCATAAAAAGCCCATAATCAGTCGATGAGTACAAAATGTGTGTATCTTTCAAAGTTTTCGGGTTTGCTGGATGAAACTATGAAATGACATGACTTTGATGAGGGAGGCTCTCCTCCCTCATCAAGGCTATCGTGCCCATTATATTCTAACAGAGTACATTTGTTCGACTATGTAAGCTGGCTCGCAGGCACCTGATGTCTGGAGTATCCATATGATATAAGGTGCGGGTTTTGATAATGTCCACGTGCAGCTCTCGATAAACCTCGGCTTTATTGTCGAAATAACTCTGTTGATATATCTCCACACGAGGTTCACAATCCTTAATGGCTAACAACCGCCTTCTTCTTATCCTAAAAAGTTGAATTAAACTATGAATATCCTATCAAATAGACAATAGGCAGATAATGCGAGGGTTGCAATATGTAAGCAGCTTTGGCATGACGCCTCTACTCCTACTTTACGTGCCTCGGGTCACAAGAGTCTTATCATGAGCTAGTTTACAAGTTTCGGAGCTTTCAGAGTCGTTGGTTGCAATACTGCGATCTATAGTAATATCGCAAAACCAACGATAAGGATTCTAATATTGGCTCAAAGCAAGGGTTTAAAGAAGGTCAAACAATTTTCAAATGCCGGAGCTACAAAGATCAGTTTTGGCGACAAAGACAGAGTGGTTTCGTAGAAAGATATGGGAGAGCTAACGCTTGCTCACACTTACAGAATAGGATTATTTACCAACCTTCAACATTAGGGGTCTTCAGACAGTACCGCCGTTCGTATTGGAAGTGGGCAGAATTGGCACGAGTGGCCAACCTTCCTAAAAACATAATGATGCGGCTGGAAAGTAAACTTCCTATTTGAAAATAACACGTGAACTAACAACCTTTTTTTTGTTTTTCCAGGCTCCGAGGAAGGCGAAAGCGCTGAAATGTAAGTCGGATAAGATATCGTTGCCCACTTCCATTACCATCTCAGCAAATCTTTGTCACTCAACCACTCATAGTGTGTGAGTAGCACACCTATGAAAGCAACAAATGAATTAAGGGCACAGTTCATGTTAATTTTGGGTGCCCTTTTTAGGTTGAAAAGTGGAAATGTTGATGTAGAGTAGTTTATCGGGGGCGAGGAGAGCGGAAAAATCTGCCTACTTCGCAGAATACAAGGCTTTCTCCCAGTAGTGGAAAGAGGAGCTGTACGAGATGGCGCGAATGGCGTGCAAGCGGTGTTGGGACGAAATTCCACTTGCCCCAACCGCGCAAAGAGCTGAGTACATCAAGCCGAATGTGTTTAAAATTGCCTTCATTGTCGTTGTGGGTTATGACAAGTTGCTTGAATTCCTTATATGGGGGTCCCTTGAGACGAAGCGGTTGAAATTCGTCCGCTGTTGATGTAGCAATCACACAATACAATCTCTAGCCCTTTGTTGAGCCCTATACAAGACGGTTTTCGACCTTATAATGGCAGGTATGGTAAAAGGCATAGCCTCAAATTCACACTATAGCGAATCCTCAGAAAGCACTTTTATCGTGAACTGTGCCTTCAATTCTTCCGAACTACGCTGGTCCACGTCACCCCGGTTGTTTGATTATGAAATTCGAAGCGGTTTTATAACACAAGAATCACTATGCGGGCATGCACCCTTGAACATACTCAGCCGATAAGCTCACTTTAAACCGTTGTCTTTTAAACCTGAACCAATCTGCACTATTTTCTGGAAAACGTGTCCAACAACTATTCCTACCCATCAAGCTTAAAAAACCGTTTAGAAATCATTTGATCGGTTCCCCTCTTTTGTATTATAGATGTATGGCCACTCTATTTTGAAATCAGTACTGCATGAATTTTGAGTCTTTTCAAATCGAAGGTGTGGCAGTAAAAATGAAACCGGTACCGTGATATCCCAGAAAAATGGTGAAAAGTAAAGAACTACTTACCCAACGTGCCTACAAAAGCAGATCAATGTCGAGGGGAAAACCATTTTTTTCACCGAATTTCTGACAGCCAGATAGCTGAAGCTTTGAGTCAAACGACATAGGTTTTGAGTTAACGAAAAATTTCGAGATTTTCCCGTGCATTGAGCTCGAATTGAGGACTATAATGAATTCTAAATGTCCAATCGGACTGCCCAAGCTTTGCTTTTGTTCCTACTTTTGCCGAACAAGTTTTTACTATCCCATATGATTCTCCTTTTAACCGATGAATTCAAGCAACACGCTATTTGTTTTGCCTGGGAAATTGCCTGATCACTTGAACCTGAGAGTAGTAGCGAGGTCCCCTGACTACATCCCTCTTCACCATTTCTTTTGTAGATCATAAGTCTACAATAGAGGCTGCAGGAGAGAAGCATACTGTAAAAAAAAGAAGTCAACATTGGCTACAACAATTAAGAACGACAGTTTTTTCCAGGAATTCCCATGTAAACCAATTCGGAAAAAGAGTAACCGAGTGAGGTCATTCGATAAAACAAAACCTGATCCGTTTTGTTCGGAAGAATTGAATGCACAGTTCATAATAAAAATACTTCCTGAGGATTCGCTATAGTATGAATTCGAGGCTGCCCTATTCCACACCTGCCATTATGAGGTAGGGCTCAACAAAGGGCTAGAGATTGTATTGTGTGATTGCTACACCAACAGCGGACGAGTTTCAACCGCTCTGTCTCGAGAGACCACATATAAGAAATCCAAGCTACTTGTCATAACCTACAACGACATTGAAAGGCAGTTTTAAACACATTCGGCTTGATGTACTCAGCTCTTTGCGCGGTTGGAGCAAGTGGAATCTCGTCCCAACACCGCTTGCACGCCATTCCCGCCATCTCGTACAGCTCCTCTTTCCATTACTGAGAGAGCCTTGTATTCCGCGAAGTAGGCAAATTTTTCCGCTCTCCTCGCCACCGATAAACTACTCTACATCAACATTTCCACTTTTCAACCTAAAAAGGGTACCCACAATTAACATGAACTGTGCCCTTAATTCATTTGTTGCTTTCATAGGTGTGCTACTCACACACTNTGAGTGGTTGAGTGACAAAGATTTGCTGAGATGGTAATGGAAGTGGGCAACGATATCTTATTCGACTTACATTTCGGCGCTTTCGCCTTCCTCGGAGCCTGGAAAAACGAAATTTTTTGAGAGGTTGTTAGTTCACGTATTATTTTTAAATAGGAAGTTTTCTTTCCAGCCGCATCATTATATTTTCAGGCAGGTTGGATACCCGTGCCAATTCTGCCCTTTTCTTCTACGAACGGCGGTACTGTCTGAAGTCCTCTAATGTTGAAGGTCAGTAAATGATCCTATTCTGTAAGTGTGAGCAAGTGGTAGCTCTTCCATATCTTTCTACGAAACCACTCTCTCTTTGTCGCCGAAACTGATCTTTGTAGCTCCGGCATTTAAAAATTATTTGACCTTCTTTAAACCCTTACTTTGAGACATAATCAGATTCCTTATCGTTGGTTTTGCGATATTATTATATAAGGATAGGGTGCGCCATAAATATGGTAACAACTTTTCGAACTTCCATAATTTCCTTGTTTGAAGGGTTTCTCCAAATCTCTGCATTCTTTCAAGTTTATGATATACCTTAACCCACACATCTACTTTGGTACTCTAAATTCGTCTGGTGAAAAACGATACCCTCGAATACAACCACCAACCGTTCCGTCTGTGGGCGCACTTGGTGGGTTGTTTTTCGGGATCGCTCCTTGTCTCAACATTTTCCACATGACAGTCTCTTGAAACGCGATGCGTGGATAGGACAACGACAAGCCTCGAAACGGTCGTCTCGTCCCACATACGATCTCTTTTCTTAATAGAATTGCTTCGGAGAGAGTACGCTGCAGATCTTCCAGAAACAGAGAAAAATGACTGCTGATTTGTTTGTATGTTCTATTCCGATTGGAAGAGTCTACCCGATTAAATACGGTTGTATACAGATAGAATTTGGACGTCTCATAAGCTTCTTGACGGGAAAAAGTTGGAGAAAAAAACAAATGCCGTGAGCTGCTCGGGCGCGACACGCCTTTCGACAGACTTCTTCCTGACTAAAGGGTGTCCAGCGCTGAAGAAATGTTGAGATCTCAGAGTATACGTATATTTCACACTACGAGTGCTGAATCCGCATAGAAGAGCCAGTTCGCCTCTCATACCTATTTTCCATCTTTTATGATGGTTTGGTCTAGAATCTCTACCATCACAGCGACATCGCAAATTTTGGTCGAGAAAACTACAAAACTTGGTCCGAAGCTCTTTAGGAAGGATTTTTTTCTGAAAGGATGCAGTTGAGAGTCTAAGTTTTTTTAGGGGTATGACTTGAAAACTGTGACGAATTTGCTCACAAATGGGAAAAGATCAGGACTGGTGCCGAGGAAATGTTCGCGACTTTATCCCAGCTTGCAATCCTCCTACGAATTTTCCGGAGCACAGTGTAATGGATCGCTGGATATAGTTCATAGTGGAGAGGAAAGCTTGAGCTTCAAAACGCACCACTGTAGCTGCTCCTAAGTAATTATGGAAAAAAAGTTCGGGCTGGGTTTCTCAAGTAGCTCTGTGTGTCACCGTCGCTGAGTAGCCGAAGCATCTTCGAGCTGTAATTAGTACAGGAGACGGTTATATAGGATCACTGTGTGTTTGTTTTGTAGATGCGATGCATAGTAAATATTATATCTCACAAGAATCGATTATGTATCGATATGAACTGCGGTTTCTGGGGGCCAGTCTTTTTGTTACCATATTTATGGCGCACCCTGTAGACCGCAGTATTCCAGCCAACGACTCCGAAAGGACTTGTAAACTACCTCATGACCAGACTCTTGTGACCCGAGACATGTAGAGCAGAGGATTAGAGGCGTCATGCCAATGCTGCTTACATTATTGCAACTCCCAAATTATCTGCCGACTTTTGCCCTATACCGAAAGGGATCGCTACCGTGCAGTGATTGCAGATTTGCTATAATTTTGCGTGTTATGGTGTAACTTAAAAAAAGGGGAAAAGCTGAATCCCAAATCCAAGGAGGATAGCGCATTCTTGGATGGACAGATATTGTCAAGTACCGTGATCCTTGGGCTGCCCCCATTAATTCCACATCCACCAGCTGTAGGCTCACTCCCATGAGTTTCACACTCAACTTCTATGCGTGTTCCGCAACTCCGCTGTTCAACCGCTAGTCCGTTGATCTTCCCCTGCAGTCTTACTTTAGTCTTTGGACGAACGTAATCACAGAAGTCTCTTGACTTACCCTTTTTTCTCCTCCAAAGTAGGCTCGGCAGCAATCTTTCACAACACGTTTCTTTGAAAGCCACTTCATCAACAAAGAATACACGTGATACTTCTTGCTTCTTATAACCATGCACAGAATTTGAAATTCGATCGCATGCAGTCGATGGCATTCTTTTGGCCTGCCACATGACTCGCACAGGTTCCTCTGGCTTATGAAGTCTGGAACTGTTCTGTTTTGATGCTAGAGAACCTGAATGGCCTGTCTAGCAAGTACGATTTTTTCCAATGGACAGGACTTCCACGACGAGTCGACTATCATCAGCTGTCACTTCTTGAATTAGTGTCCAAGTGAAACTTCTCAAGAATCTCGGCACATTTCTCTCCAGTTGTGAGTTTTACTTCCCAAACTGTGCATAGTGAGCTTTTAACACTACTTTATTCGGCTTACGTTTCGACGATTTCGCCTCCTTCGAAGCCATGAAAGACAGAAGTCATTTGAGAAACTATACGATGAAGCACTATTTCAGTTCACAGGGAGCGTTCTAAGGGCGTGGGCTATAAAGTCAGAAGTTAATAAATAACCTTTGAGATAGCCGACCTATGCGGTACACCGGACACCCAAGGCGGAAGGACTGCGGTTTGAATGGGGCGAGCCCTGAGTCAACTTGCTTCAGGGCCTAATTTATGAGCCCCCTAGCTGTATTACGCCGAGAGGGCCTTCTAGGGGATGGATAGCTTTGGTAAAAAAAACGGTATAGCGCTGCAAAGAGAACTAGCTCTGTGGTGAAGGCCAAATACACTTCCTTTTGCGCCTTTTAAACGCTTTGCGGCGCAGTGAACTTTGGAGGACCATAGCGAACCATAGGTCACTTGGTTTGCACAGCCGAAGAAGTAAAACTCACATCTGGAAAGAAACATGCCGAGATTCATAGACAGTCGCACTTGGACATTGTCCATTCTTCTTTGGGAATAGTTAGTGTTATCATTGCTTCCACAAGTATAAATGATTGGCATTCATTACTCTTCCAGTTCTTCAGTTATGGCAGTTGCTTATAAAAAAACCGACATCTCTGTCCATTTTGTAACTTTCTAATACCTCTATACCAAATCCAAAGTACAATGCAGCGTTACTCAACTATCCATGAGTCTCATCCAAGTTATAATCGTGTGTATCTCGATGAGTAATCTCTCTATATTAAGCGCTAACTTTGTGTGCCTGTCCGTATGTCATTTTGTGTGTCAGCCCGCAAAAAGTCGCGTAGGCGCGATGACGATATGAAGCGGTCAGGAAGTTGATATGAAATAGAAGTTCTGCTGTTATTGTATTCTGTGATCGTCTGACTTGCTACCTCATTAATCGGGAATCATGATTTTTCTCCTTTTTGGGGAGTGGACCTAATTCGATTCTTTTCGAGAACACTGCGATCAAAGCTTCAGAAAGAGAGGAGGTAGGATGGAAAAACTTCTGAATTGGCATCAGTTGACATAAGGCATCATGGAACGCTCCGCTCACTTATCTGATGTTTTGCCAACTGCTGTTATTTCGATTCGGTAAGCGTTTCGAAAGTCTCACAAGGTTGGCGATTTGTGGACAAAACGTCAGTCTTGGACGGGACTCCAACCCGCTCCTGTGCTTTCCGGGCATGGTGCTCTTATCCCTTTCACTACCAAGACCGGCCTTTTTGATGGCTTATACGCCATAGCTTATCAGCACTCACACATACAACGTGTTGAGTCTGTCAGCCAATAAACAATTTACATAATGTAAGATTACAGCTTAACGGTTTGATGTTGGCGGACCGACTCAACACGTTTACGTGTGACTGCTGATGAGCTATCCGAAAGGCTAGGGGTATTGGTAGTGTAGGGGATAAGATCACGGTGCCCGGAAAGCACAGGCGTGGGTTTTAGTCCGGTTCGAGTCTGAAGTTATGTCCACAAATCGCCAACCTTGTGAGACTCTGCTTACTGTTTTTCATTGAACCTCTTTTGCACCATTCACTATGATTGAACTCAAGAGGATTTTTCAACGTAATTTCATGATGGTTACGTATTCAAAAGAATCCCTTGTATTAAGTATTCAGTCTTCATGCGTGATTATTTAAAGATGAAACCTGAAGTATTTTGTGTGAAGCAGTGACATGTGTTCGGGGCATAAAAAACGTTCCTGCACTCTTCTTGGCTAAAATCGTAAAAAAGCGGCTGTGGACATGCCATGAACGTGTTAGCAGGCCTAGCCCAAATGGTGATATGTATTTCAGGAACTAACATTTTGTTATGTGAATTTCTCAATTGACTCGTTTCTAACGGCAATATTCTAATCAATTACAATTAACCGCTGTCCCAAAAGGTGTATTGCACTAAGATTCCCCTCCCCATCCCTACCTAGCTGACTTGTATAAGACTTCTTTCAAAAACTATACGTTTCATATTTAAGTATTCTCCTGAACATGGCTCAATTCTTCATTTCTTACGAGATGATGCGACGTGATATGACATGATTATGGAAGATGGTCTTATAAATTTAATTCCTATGATGGTATGCACCAGCTAATCATTTAATATTTTTCATTCCCTTACATTATCAATATACCTCTCATCACAAACAGTCTTCATGAAACGTTACTGTAAATTTTCCATATTTTGTACTTCTTATCTCTATGATCCGTGAAATAACGCTAGAGCTGTCTGAAAAAGTTTGCCAAAAGTAGTCAGTATCGTAATTTCCTCGTTCATGAAGTATCAAAGACAAAGTCGTTAGTCTTTAACATAACATTTTCAGGATGCGCACTCGCATTCGAAGTCCGTCCAAAATCGTGGAGCCGTTTTAACGCGTATGTAACTTACACAAAGACTGGTGGCGACCAGCTGAGAAACAAGTTAGTATATTTACTCTTCAAAACTCGTCGTTAATACAAATTGTACTTCGGAATATGCGTCAATAGTGTAGCAGTTTATATGTAGCGTTTTGGTGAGGAGTACTCTGGAGACAGCGTAGTTACGTCATGAATTGGTGACTTTGCACCTACACAAAATAGTTTCAACCCGATGCAGTTGAAGGTCCAGTTCACGATGATGGTGAGATTTCTTCTTCGAGCGAAATAATGGAAGCCATGCTAATGCGATGCGGAATAGTGCTAGGATGGCAAAGAAAGTGAAATAATCCGCCTGCTTCGCGGCAAATAAAGCTTTCCAAAAGTAGTGGAATAGAGGTAGTACGGGATTATCATGACGGAATCAGCATATTAGGAGTATTTGGACGATACTGCAAATCCTTCTTATATATAAAGCAGTAACTTGGTTCGTCGGTTTGTCGGTATGTCGGTTTGTCTGTATGTCGGTATGTCGGTATGTCGGTTTGTCGGTCTGTCCGTCCGGGACTTTGTGATTATGATAAAGGTAGTGATATGGAAAACTTATTCTTCTTATATAAAAAGCAGTCACTTTGTGGGTAGGCTAATGGAGTAAAGTGAGCACTGCGGAGTGAAGTGAGTAATATGAAGTGAGGTGGATGATTCAAATTGTGATCTCTACTGTACTGTAATGGCAGTACTTCGACACTGGTATTGTAATAAAAAGAGCTGACTATTTCAAGCCAAGTTGTCTAAAACTGCCTTCTGCCTCGCCATTAGTCATGACAAGTTGTTTGAACTTCCAACATGACAGTCCCTCGAGATAGCGCAACCTCTACATTGCGGTTGAAACTCGTTTACTGATATCACAGTGCCACCTATGGCATACTGGAGTGCCACAAATTTTCAGAGGGATATTCCTCATAAAACAACTTTATCGTGAACTGTGCCTTGAACATGCAATTCGTTGCGTAGCTGTAAGGTTAAGAGACGTCGACCGAACTGCAGCCAATTGTAATTGTGGTGTCAGTCATGATATTTGCTCCTTTGAATACTTAGTAATTATTGATGATTTATTTTTTTCTCAAATCCTTATTGTTTACGTATAGTTACGACCAGCCGACTACTTGGCACCATGAAAACTTGCGAGAATCGTGCCCTAATGGCCGCCTTCGTCTCTGTATAATTCCGTATAATTTCAAGAATCGATGTGGACGCCTAGTTTTGCAGGTTCTTGACAATACCACTTAACTCAGCTTGCTGTAAATTGAACGAAAACTCAGCTACCATTTTNCTCTAAATTCGGATGACTGTCCTACCCATTGCCTCTTCAAACGGGCTAAAATTTGCAGCTTCCCAAGATTTAGGAGCCTACATACTCGTAGCGCAGTTCTAATCAGCTCAGTGTACTTCTCATCGATTCAGTAACTTTCACTCAGTTTTCAACACTGCCGGGATGGATCACTGCTCTCCATGATTTCCTTGATTTTTTTCTTCCACTTGCTTGCTGTTCACCCAGAATGACTTTATTCAATGATCTCACAGCTCTACACAGCTCCCGCGCGATCTTCATCGTATATGTTCACCTCATTAGCATTTTCTCTGCCCGAACCATAGCCACTTGGTTAACAAAGAATCGGCCATAACCCTATGTTAGTTCGATGACAGATGAGTTTGATTTCAAGGTGTCGACATCAGTAGCCCTAACCAATTTGGACTTTGATCCGGCAGCGATGATATGATATGCATTAATGGGAGAACAAAATATGAGGATATCGCCTACTCATAGCGTAGCGTAAATATAACGATTCACTTCATCCATCATAACTTGTCCCCCTTATTGGTCACCATGAGTTGTTCAGTCGTTCTTTGTATTCGAACTCTGATTTGTTCGTTAACAGATGTCGGCAAACGAGAGTCGTGAGCTACAGTCTTATGAGCCATCAGATCTCATCGTAACGGTTGTCATGTCGTGCTATATTTTCTACACAGCAGCCATTGTAATTGGGATTCCATGCAATGCGTTCGTTCTTTACCGTATGACTCGATTGTCAAGAAAATGTGCTGAGGTATACAGGTGTGAGCTGCTTTCACATTCTTCAATAACTGTAGGGATTCCAATTGCATTTTCTTCGCTACAGTCTCTTTTTCAGCAATGGCGTTGGTCTCTGTCTGTTTATAATGGCAGTTGCTGATATCGGATCGTTATGCTCTATTCTAATACACTACATCCTGAGTATATTCACCGCTACACAAGAGATAGCTGACTCTGTCGGTGTTGTCTGGCTGGATCTGATCTGCAAGGTATATCATTGGCCCTGTGTCAAACTGACCCATAGTGATGTCCTATTTAGTTTGCCACACTTTCAATGCACATCTCTACCTTTGTGTCCATTTGGAGCTGGCTGCTGATGTCCACACTGCGATATCTCTCCGTATATCAGCCGCTTCTCTACATTCGACTTTGGAAATTTCCGGCAAAGGTATTTCTGGATTCATTCGACTCTGGAAGACATTGAGAAATCTAATTCGGAAAATCGCAAAAAGGGACCATCGTTGAAAATTCAAACAAAAAAAAAACCAAAACGCGTTGTATTACGAAGAAGCTACACGTTATGGTTCTGGTTTTAATAATTGCCCCTACTTGTAAGCTTATATGAAAAAATTCTTTTTTTCTCGTCGTATTCCGAAGAAGCTACACGTTATGGTTCTGATTTTTAATAATTGACCCTCCCTTGTAGGCTTTTATGAAAAAATATTTTTCCAAACAGTCATGTTTTCTGGAGTATTTCGGAAACTTAGATCGAACGGCTCTCACAGATTTGGTCTATCGAGACTGGAATTGAGATATGTGGATGTGGTGTAGTGGCAAGTGGCGCACTATATCACTTGCACGGTCAGGGGTTCAAATCCCTGATCGATGCCCGCTTGGGCCAACGAAGCCTTCCATCCCTTCAGGGTTGGTGAATTGGTACCAGACTCGTCTGGGTGGATAAGTGCACTGACTTGTTCATCGGCTGGCCATCGCAAGTCATTGTAGAGGCACACGCACTATTATGCCACTACGATTCTGAATGGAA
>UZAF01018862.1:12008-28939 GCA_900617895.1 Haemonchus placei
GGGGGGGGGGGGAAGGATGAGAAAGGTATTGAAGAGGAGCGAAGGGAAGGATTAAGTTGGATTATGATCAGGAAATACCTATTCTCACAGATTTGAGACAATTTTTTGAAACTGAAGTAGTAGGAAGCTGTACTAATTGGGAAAGGATCCGAACTCGCGAGCTGCATAACATGTGACGCACCGTACCGTGGAACAGCCCTCTCCCCGTCCCCCCTCCCCCCCCTAATTTCATGGGGCTGCCACCCTACCTTTGAAAGAGGGCATTGCCGAGTATTCCCAAAGGAAACCTTGTCGCATTTTTGTGTTCCGACCAAACCATAAATGTCAGCGAAGTCCTAAAAAGTAGTGCCCAACGTAAGGCAAAGCAAAGGTCTTGTCACTTCTGGTGAGAGGCACTGTTCCAGCTGCGTCGAGGTCGCCCTCTCAAGTCAACGGGTGCGACCTGTTAGTCTAGGGTGTTAGTTTACACTCTCATAGAAGTCTTGTTCCCAAGAGATCGGAAAACGTTCAAGAAACCGTATCGACTAGGTGTTATGGGAAATCGTCTCACTCGAGAAAACACTGACATGTGGGTACTATGATGGCAACTACTCAAGTTATAGTTCCTCAAGCAGTCGTGGTAACCACAATTACCGTAATTACGGAAACGGTAGTTCCCGTACAACAAGTTTATCAGATGAAATATAATGCATTCAAAAACGGATGGGGATTTTGATGGGGAGGTAAACGGAAATACAACGTCCCAAAAGGTGGACTGCTAGGTCCTGTTCGCATGAGCATGTTATCATCCGCTCTATAGGCCGCACTCAGACCTAATAGGTAGAGGTCAGGGCGGTAGCGGCTGTAGCACAATAGCCGATGATATAATCATCACATAAACTCACGGTCGAGACGGACCACCAGATGTTCACAAACATCAACACAGCTCAAGTGCTAGCACGTCGAGCTTTTCAGTCGACTGCCCTCACAGAGCTCCTTGCGAGAGTTTTGTTCCCACAAGTACCCATTGAAGCAAGGAAAGCAATCCAGGGAAGAGCCAATTCATAAGTTTTCACCCAAGGGCACATGCGGACCCTGGCTATCTCTGTTTGATGTACTTTGAAAAACTGAATTATTAATAGGCCTGATCAAAAAATTTTATTCCCTATTTAGAACTCGATTAAGTAGCGGCTTCCCACCCTATCGGGCTTCCAGCAGTTTTATAAAGCTTCGTAGAGTTCCCACAGACTTCAGCTTCAACACAATCTGCTAGTCTTCCAAGGCTTGAATAGTAGGAAAAAGAAGTTGGAAGGGTATTAAATTGCTCCCAAGATAGTTCCCAAGATCCGTTTAGACCGTTCCGGTAACTGTTTCATAAAGGCGGTATCTTTCAGAGGCTACCAATTTTCCATATCTCTTTTCCTAACTTTTGTTTCAGCTATATCATTTACTTCAAAGTAATTAACCCCCGTCATTTACAGCCACGAGCCCTAAGCACCTGAGAGCCTTAGCTCCTAGGTTGGACCTGTCGAATTTTGTTCACCTTCCTTGAACTTCAAAGCCATAGTAACCCTAGCGTTCCCGAACCAGCTTCTTAATTATCATTGACCAATCGCTTTTTCCGGAAGAAGTAAGGCTGTCCTACTCTGAATAGGAGCAATTTTGAATGAAATTCGAAAAAAATGTGGTCACTTTCGGGGAAAAGGCTCGCTTATGCTGGGTAGTCCCATTTAACTCTCCCCTGCCGATCATTTCAATGGAGAAAATACTCTCACTGATTAGTCATAAGAGATGTTCCTGATCACTCATTGCTCCCGGAAGCTTCCCGATAGGAAGATACAGAAGCAAGTCCTCAAGACAATTTTTTCAATAGAGGGTTCTGATAGAACAATGAATCAGCATGGAACCGGGATAGTGTAAAAACGAACGTTGGTAAATTCAAACTTGTACGGTGTACGGATACTCGGAGGGAAATGTCAAGGTAACGAGGGAGGCATTCGAGTGTGTGCCATGTGTACACGATCATCATCGTTGGGTCATTGTGAGACCGACAACAAAGTCTGCCCCATACAATCTCCAGGTGATGCAACCCAAGCGCTGTATAATCATCCCAAATGGGCGACCCCCTTCATATGTGGGCAAAGAATATGCGAATACATTAACATATTGGAGGTCAGCTGTTGTTGTAAGCAGGTTTTGAAGCTGTGAATGATTCAACGGTGGTTTTCGGAGCTGATTAGGGTATTGAAAATACGCCGTCTATCTGGCTGTCATTCAGAGTCGAAGAACAAATAAAAGCGTATCTCGCTTATTGTTAGACATTGATACGCAGTGACCTCCTTGTCTGGAACAGTCTCTGCCTCACCTTCTCCTTTCCCATCCCCTAAAAAACGTTTCGATGAATCTAAAATCAGTTTTGAGGCCGGTTTACCGTAAGTTGTTAGCTGTAAAGGTAATTATATAAGTTTTTTGCGTTTTTGGTAATTATATAAGTTGTAAAGGCAATTATAAACCAGGATCGGGATTATCTACAATGGTTCCCATACCGACTTTTTTCAGGGGACTCCGATAAAGTAGTAATCAAATGAATGATAAGGAAGAACTGAATGGCGAGTGAGGGTATGAATTCTTCATAAACTTGGGACGGGAGCTAAGTGGATTATGGACGCATGTACCTTGGTTACCAGCAGATTGAAGAAACGCTTTGAGAACGCCTAGAAAACCTCTATTGATGAATCGGTGACGGCCGATCAAATTAATTGGTGCTTAGGTGTTACCGTAGCTGGGTGGGATGTCCCCTGTTTCTTAATGTAGCCCCGCCAACAGTGACAGGAGAGAAAATGGATGGTCAGCTGAGATGCTAAGAAGGAATTCTGAGAAACCATTTCAGAGAGCCAATATGGAAATCAAACACAACTGAGTTAGGCAACGGCGATGTGTTTTGATAAAAATCGCCTGAGTGAGTTGCCGACGACGGCGATTCACGTGAGAGAACAGCTGATGGAGCGTCATGTTCCCAACAAACACGACATAGGAAGGGTCTTTGGCCTACGACGACGTAATCATTAGGGTGTATCAAAGCTGTTGATAGCGAATATCATTCAGACATGATTGGGTCAGTCTAAACCTTAACTGTTAAGGAGCTGAACAGTTTAAGAGGAGCTCTTTCTTACAGATTCTCTCATAAAATTTACATTTTTCATCCCACCTCTGGAATCTCTTCCAAAAAACAGCTGTTCAATGAATCAAAGGTATGCGAGCAGGATATAGCGCGTGCACTTCAATGCACCTACACATCATGTGTTCACATTCCGATAGATCAGGCAAATTTCCCGAGCTTCCGAAATTGAAAGGATAATAGCCTTAAGTAGCATAAAGGCCGAAAAAAGAGGTAAGTGAGATGAGAAAAGAAGGGAAGGGCGTGTTTCTTTCGATTGCTATGCAGAGCAACAATGCATCAGGTGTTAAGGAAAATTCGTATTGGAAGTCCAAGGTGGCTGCCTCACTTAAGAGTTTTCAAAAAAAAAAAATAATAGGTCACCAATTTAGCTAGCTAGTAGTGCTGACAACACCTTAATCTGCCCGCCCTTAACTCATTTTCTTCAACTCCTTTGCAATGGGGCTGAAGAAGCTCTGGAGGAATTCAAGGTAGACTTAAAGTTGTTGCACTCTACCTCGAGAGATTCAACATATATCGCCTCAGGACCACACTTCCTCTCGGTCCTCAGGTTAAACGAATGATGCCTTTTTGCCGTTCGAGCGTCCACCTCGGCGATGCGCTTCAAATTCGACTTCATTCTAATTCCTGGTGGAGTTGAAGGCGCTTTTGGCCTGTACATTGATTAACGAGGGCTTCCCTACGTACGAATTTTCAGTAAATCTCTTCTTGGCATTCTCATCGTTGAGCGGAAAATGGTTGAAGCAAGGGGTACTCCTCTGCTTTGAATGCTGCTTTCAATTATTGGGTTCGCAACAACGAATGAAGACCCTTGATGGCTGGTAATTGACATGCTCTTCCGTTGCCATGTGAGAAGATGCGAAAACACCTCGCAACCCACAATTATTCTCGGTCAAATCTCTAACAGCTGAGAGCGATCCCACTCAGATTTCCCTCAGCTGTTACCTTCACATGATACTCGCAACTACTCGTCCAGCAACAACAATATCGGAGAAGGGAATCATCAACGAGAATAAACACTCATTCAATGGGGTAGTTAATGAGTATTTGTGGTTATCCATTAATCAACGACTCAAATGTTTACTCAGGAGTAGCGTGGCTCTATGAGTAGAGCAATATGTGAGAAGTGTATGCACTTTTCGTCTTGCTTGAATAAAACTACCCCAAAAAGCGAGATAGAGCGTCACTGGAAGAACTTGAATAGTTGAAAGCCTCCTTATTGCAGTCTATTTTTATGAACCATATTCATTTATTATGCTTCCCCATTCCAGGATTTCAAAGCCATTTATTTACTTGAAGCGACCTAGTGATTCCAGTATTGGTACTCTATACGGTCGGGCAATGGATCAAGAGCCCCTGGAAGCTATAAGAAGGATTCGCTAGGCCAGAGCTGGATAGGGCCGCACCAAAGGAGCAATTCTTCCAGCCATGATACCGACACTTATATGTAGTATCTGTAGTCAATTCGAAAACTAAGGAACTGTATGTAAAGATGCACGGCCTAAACCTGAGGGATCCTTGTTTCTGCGATGGCAAGAATGCGCTAATTAGTTGGTTCAACGTCAGAATATAATAAGAACGTGGCGGTGACATCAAGGATTCATTAGACAAGAGATCTCTAGGGCTTTGTGACAGATGTTGAAGAGCTGCTTATTGCTTATATATTGAGGAAGCAGAACGGTTGGGAGAGGAAACAATTGGCATGGTAGAGGTTAGCCCAGTAGAGAGGAAAAAGGAAAAGTGACGATCAGTTCAGACAGTCCAGGGTAGCGGGAGAAAAAAATCAAAAAGAAGATTGGGAACAGAGGAGGAATGAAGTGAAAGGACTGAAGATGAATTTGAAGAGGTCTTGCAGAGCTGGCTAGGCAGGAACCACTTATTTGGAATTCAGAATACTTAAGTAATGAGAGTGCCATGTACATATGTATGTATGCATGTCTGCATGGGATTGATGAAATGGAAGCCGAATGCTCCTCGGGAAGATGAATGGGATCGAACACTTCTGAAAGATTCGCTTGGGATGCTCCCTCTCTACTTTGTAGATGGCTCAGTAAGCCTCTGCGATTCGATGTGAATTGGGTCAAAAGAGTAAACTCAAAAGGTCATAACGGCTAAATCTCATCACGTAGTTGTGAACTTCCCATCTTCCCCCTTCGGAGATCATCCGGAAGCAGCTTAAGAAGCCTTTCATATGCACGACGGAAATCATTAGTCTCCAGCTCGTCATATCTCAGCCAACGACAAAAAACTCGAAGGTTCAGAGTTCATCTTCAGCGAGGTTCAGCCCACGGTAGCTATGGCCTTAACAGGATGTTAGACCTCAGTCCAGCATGCTGGCAACGGCTCAGGCCACGGAAAAGTAGAATTACATGGCGTGAATACAAAAAAACCTTTCTCGGAAAGGCTGTACATCTGACTTTCTCCTATGCTCATGAAAGGAACTCTGTCACAGAGAAATGCTCCCGAAGAAAATGGGCCCTACACCGACATGACAACTTCAGGAGGATGGAGTAGATGGAGGAGCTGGAAAGAGGATAAAAGACTCGTAGAGCCATCACATGCATGACGAGCTGAGAAATCCACTTCCTTTGATAGGCGAACCATGAAAGCTATTGAAAAAGGTGCTAAAGGTAACCTTAGGAGGTACAGTACAAAGTCAGAGAGGGGAAGGACGATTACTTTGGCCCCAATGAGAGTTGAGTTGAGTGAAACCAAAACCTGACATTCGGTCAGTAAAAAGTCCAAATACTCGTCAAAGTGCTTCCAGTGGAGTTTCAGATTCCCCACGCCAGTTTAGTTGACGCAGAGCTTCCCCAAAAACTGTAATTTTTCTACATAAGGGCGGGCTATATGCGGAAAAATGTGTTCTGGATGTTACCGTAAGGGTACTTACATAGAAGTCAGGCAGGAGATTCGATTCGGGTTGTTCCCTGGAGGTTAGAAACACTTGTTCTTCCTATAGACTACTTTGTTGCGGAACACAAACATTATCCCCTTCCCACGGCTCCCATTGACTAGAGCCATTCATCTTGGATTAGCTTGAAAGGTCATTAGGTAATTTTCGGGGAATGAATGGCTCTAACTCTAATCGATTGGCTCGGAGATGTTAGGCTGAGTAAGGGATTGGATGAGACAATGCAACAACACAAACGATATTCAAATGAGTCGACGACGAAGGGATTGTGTGGTACTCCCGACATCGGCGGGCGTTAATCGCTGCGCGTTGACTTAACACCATTTCCTATGGGAGACGAACGTCAAATGTAGTCGGTGATGAGTGGGAAGGGCACATATGGGGGTAAATGAAGGCGATATCTACTCTTTCATATTTGGCAGATGTATGATTACTGGCGTAAGCCCTGTAAGGGAAGTTATTAATAGAAGTGTGACCGTCGTTCCATCTCCTCCCTTCGGACTTTTTGTTTTCACCTTCTTTTTTTTAGTTGAAGTTTTGTGGGACAGAGCTGACAAAATTTTTCTTTGTACATTTCTGATTTGATTATGTCGAATGGACATTCAGACGACGTCTACGACCTTATGGTGAGTGCTTAGTGGATCACCGGAGAAAATAATTCACGAATCCAACGAAAACTCACAAAATCGACAGCGAAACATGACCAATCCTTTTTTCCGATGATGCTCCCTACATTCAGCTTCCACTCAGATCGGAGCCTCAACGTCCACTTAATCTATACAATTTGCCTTTTGTTTTGCTATTTCAGACAGCTTTAGAATCAGTTGACTGATCCTTGAGGGATTGGAAATTGGAGCAGCTTAGGCGAAATTCAAAACGGAAACTCGTTGTGGGCCTACTCGTCATTTTTCCGCCTTGAACTTTAATCTACACAGTAGGAATAAAAACTGAAGTCTTCATCTTATGAGAGGGGTTACTACTGATGGTGAGGAAAGAGAGCATCAAAATTAAGCACATGATTGAACTGAAACCACTAGAAAGCGGACCTAGCTCAGTGTGCTGACTCAATAGAGAACACCATTTCTGCAGGCGAAAATTCAGGCTGACGGGTTCATGCAGACTTTCGCCTTTCTATGATTGTGAAAGAAATCAAACTAGTAACGATGAATAGCATGACGAAACGGCACGAACTTTGGACGGCATTAACAACGGCCAATAAAAGCTGAACAGCAGCTTTGACGGAACGAAAACACAATGACAGTTGGGAAGAAATTCAACACGAAGCGTTCTATGACGCCATTAGTGAAGCTGAAAGACCCACAAAACCCCAGGAGGCTCTTGTGAGAGTTGAAGTCGTAGATTCGATGAGGGATTGGCTTCCCATGAATAAAGATACTATCATTCCTACAAAGTTAGGCCCAACTGTGAAAGAAGTGTATTACTATATACTCATCGCGAAATTACGGTAGTGGCTTCATTACGCTGTTTTTACCGTGATCACACATAAATGACGTTAATGATACGATTAGGCCCAATATGAATAATTGCTATATATTAAAAGGTGTAGTGAACATATTCGACTGACCATAAGCTTGGTCACATAATAAGTACACTAGTCCTTCTATAGCAAACGTTTATTATTTTATCAGCTCTTGAATTTACGGTAATTATACAGTAAAACTACAGTAATACAGCTACATATATTACTGTAGGCCTACGGTGCAATAATCAATAATTAAACAATAATTAATATTCGTATAATTCCTTTTCTGTCTTTTTTCTCAAAAAAAAAACTCCTCTACTTTCTTTACAGTTTCTACAGCGACTCTACAGTAATGCAGGTACATATATTATTGTAGGCATACTGTATCAATACCGTAATATCAAATAAACAGTGATTATTAGCAATTAATATTAATATAATAAATAATGATTACCAGTAAATTATTATATACCACCCTTTCCTGTCCTATTTTCTCATCAGACGTTTCCATATTTTTCTACTATACTGTACTATACTATACTATACTATACTATACTATACTATACTATACAGAGCTGCTGGCGTGGCTTCCATATTAATGCTTCATTACAGCACCGTTTAGTCCAAGCGCTAACCATCAGTCGAAACGATCGTAACCAGATAAGTGTTAAATTACGGGACGGCTTGGGTGCAATTAATGATGGTGGAGTTAATTGTAGGGCAGTGTCGGAGGCATGAGGAGCATAAGTAATTTATCCGGAAGTCATCTGCCCTGGTGCACTGCGCAATTGAGAGCTATTGTTCAGATGTGCCCTATAAAACGTTTCTGTCAAAGCGGTGCTATTCAATCAACATCTGACCGTAATGGAATCAGGGTCAACGGGATCGATACTGGTACGGGATCATATTGAACGGGACATTTGAAGTACATATACATGGTGCACATATTCATGGATGTCGAAAAATGGAACGAAGCTGAACGTTGTCAAGAAATAGGGCATGAAAAACCACCTTATCCAGCTTTAAGGAACAATTCATTGGGTCATGCGATGTGGATAAAAGAACGTTAGGGCAAAAAAGGGGAACAAGAATCAATCCGATCCGAAGAAGGTAAAATGAAGCCATCTCACAGGGTTTTAACGATGTGGTACTTTTTGAACTCTTGAAAATTCGAAAATGGACGAAAGCTGTGGAAAGCCGGTCCCCTATACACAGGACAGTACTGAGCTAGGGGTCTTTCTGAAGAAGAGTACTGGTTTTTTTCCTCGTGCGAGAATCAGAATAAAATGAAATTTGGATCCACCTATTCCAAGGTAAGATTGTACTGTAGTTTATAATTAATTAAAAACAAAAAGGTGAAAAGCATGCCTGGATTCTGGAGTACCTCCCATATTAGTGGGCCTACTGGTAGGACAGTCCCGTTCCCTCTATCTACTATACCCTATACCCTTCATCTTCTAAACAAACTCATTTTCTCTAGATTTTTTTTCGAAGCTCTTTATATCAAATATTCTAGTGGACTTACTTGGGTTCGATTTATTTTCAAGTTTTCATTTACTTCGTTAAATAGCTGTTATAAGTACCCACTTAATTAGGTGATCCATGGTGACGCGTCACAGAAAGCATTGAAAAAATAAAGTGAAAGTCAATCAAAAGCAATAAATTCGCATACAATCTGTCTAATGATTTTATGCACCCGAAAAGGGTCTTGGCAACGAAATGGGATCCTTGAGCGCAAGAGCCTGGAGATGAAATTGAGTCGTCGTTGAGAAGGCGAAGTGGTAGTCCGTGGAAGAATTATATTACATGCCGAATGAATAAGGTGTTCATTCCCATGCCTATCCATTACCCATTAACATCCCTTCTCCATATCCATCCAGCGTTTCCCCCTTGGGATGACATGAGAAGATTACACTGGAAGAGAGCATTTTGGGGTTATCTGAGATGTGCTACGCTCCTCAGCGCAAGCTCAGTCTCATTGTACTTTGGAAGGTAATGATAGAAAAAGGTCGAAAGAATATATTCACAAAACTGTCAACATTTATATTTGCTTTACTTTTAGGGTGAAGGTGGTGAAGTGGCAAAAGGCGCACCAACGCACGCATGGTCCATGGATCGAATCCTAGATTGACACTCGGCAAGCTAACCAAGACTTTCGGATCTCTGTGTTCGGTCAATTGGTAACAGACTCGTCTGAGAGGATGAAAACATTGAACTGTATATCGGTTGGTCGATTGTAAGTCATTGGATATACCACACAGGCATTCAAACGGCCACTACGGTTCTAAATGGAAGTTGAATGAAGGGCGCATCCCAAAAACGGGATTGATTGACGCCAAAGACTATCACTTACACCACTGTTTACATTTACATAAGCACATGAACAGAATATCGATAGTTAGGTAAGCAATGGTTCTGTGAATAGTAATGGTAAACAATGATAGGAACACTCGAGAGCCATGAGGTAATCGATATCAATCAATAGTATCAAAAATACCTCTTAGAAACTGAAGCCGTTCACTATTGTCGGTGAGAATCAGAATAAAATGATTTAGGGGCATTAAAATGACATCCAAGTGGTGTCGACCATATGGCAGTTGTTCTGCTGCGGCGACGATTTATGTCCATTTGTTCAGCAACTCTATCGAAGGTACTTATGTCATGTATAACAAGTGCTCAGACAAAGTGGAGCCTAATTTTTATGTATTTTCGAATAAAATTAGTATTTTCGCACCATTAGGTAATAAAAAAGTCAAAAAACCTTATAGTACCGCGTAAAAGCCTATTGATATCGAGAACGCCTAAAATTTTCAACGAAATTGCTGAAAGGAACACCCGCGATAAGAACCGAGCGGCTCGTCCCATTGCCGCTCCGAACAAGAACCGGTTGCGCCATGATTTCACTTTCACTTTGTATTTATATGTCAAATATAAAAGGGTCACATCAAAGAGGCATCCGGTTTCGCAACGAATATGACATCTGTGGTAGCCAGACCTGGTCATGGAGATTTCATATTTTGGAATCAAAGAAGTACAAAAAACATGAAGAGATGTGAAATGGCAAAAATGATTTCAAAATTNCAGAAAAAAAGAAAAGCAAAATCTTCCCTTTACTAGGGTTTTCTACGCAGAATAGCTTAAGAGAGCTAAGAGCTTGGCCATGACAGAGGGAGATTTGCCGGAACATTCGTATTCACCACATCTTTTACTTGCGCCTCCTAGGAACTCGATTATTTTTTCACTGGTTTTTATTTATTATTTATTCCTGACAGACGTCACTAATCGTAAGAGCAGCGGCAGCTGCCAATAACCTCTGCTGATCTCATCACAGATGCTCAAGTACCGCTCTTTCTATTGCACAAGGTTCGTCTGGTGCTCGTTTATTCATAATCAAAGACATCCAGAGCAGAACAGGAATCAGCGAATATTGGCTCAGTTCTGAATGCGAATGAATGAAGGGAAGAAAAGTTTGGAAATTTGTCAGCCTTATTTGAAAGTTCAAAATCAAAATTCAAATGAATATCTTCCTAGACTGGAAGGTAAAGGAGGTCTTGACAATTCTCGGTCTCATTTGGTCCATGAAGCGAAAAAGATAACCCAATCTCCTCGCCTGCTGAAAATTCACCCCTTCACCAGAAACCTATCAAGGGTGTCAGTCAATAGAATCAGGAAGTTTTCCAAGCACGAGGGTTTTCGACCTATTTCCCACGCGGTGAATAAGAAGTAATAACTTGGATTAGTAGTAATAACTTCTGATTGGAATTTCAGTAAAACCTTTATGAACGAGAGCTTCACAGAAGGATGATATTGATGAACCTTGTCTAGGTTGAAATAGAACAAAAAGATCTAACAAAAACATCGTATAGCAGTGTGTTCTAGACGTGTCCGATGTGGGTCGGCGTTGGTTTTTCTTCGTATGTTTGAAGTGCACTTAGCCGTTCATCTCCTATCGGTCAGCACCAGCTTAGCGCAAACATAGTTTTTTCCGAATACTTAGTCACACCACGAACACCTACAGTTGAGCTTGACCATTATAAGGTTTGGTAAGGTAAGATATAGCATTGATTAGAAGAATACTGGAGCTATCCAATTCCTCCCGTTGAATGCGACGCGCATCCAACTTCCATTCAGAATCATTGTGGCGTAATGATTGTATGGGGCCTATACAATGACTTATGGTGAGACTCCGACTCTGACTCCGCTCAGAGGTCTTTAGTACTAATTAACCGGGCCCAAGGTACACCACCTTCACCCCAGATGTGACAATTTCATGCTACACATATGTTGCAGAACGTTGTAGCAGTTAGAAGTGTAAGCCGCCGAGCCTTTCTGAGAGCAGCTTGATCTTGCACCGAATAAACTATGAAACCTTAGAAACAAGTCAATAGTGCTTACTAATTGCTAATTACTAATTATCAAAAATTATCAAATATTATTACTATCGACCAGCAATTGAATCAATTGAAATAAGAAGTGCAGAGATCAGATTTGTTAGAGGCGATATGAGAGCGAATGAAGTGTTTGAGTTTTCGTTTGCAGAAACAATGATTAATCGCCGAGGCAATCCAGCGGCGACGGCGATGGCTTACGAGCGTCATTGCGAGAGAGTGAGTGAAAAAAAAGTACACAAACACACTAGAACAGCAATCAGCATGAGGTGAGATCCCAACCAGAATTGGCTTTCATAGAGAGACACCGGTTCCGTGAAAAGATGTTTCGATAGGCTAAAAGCGACGATAAAAACGTAGGTTAAGTACTCTTTTCGGGCGCCAACACCAACTATCACAAAATGGATTAATACCCACAAAAAGCGTTTTTGCGAAACGGGGTTTCCTCATGCTTATATCAGCTAGAATTCAAGTTCATGGGAACTGGCAAAAGGCTGAAGTCGAACACCAACAAACAAAATAACTGCCTTGAGAGTGGTCCGTAACGAATTCGCTAATTAGATATGTATCTTCTAAACGTACATGGCCTTTCGCTCATTTGAGGCCGATTCGACTATGTAGCCAAGCAGAAGTTCGTTTGATTCTCTAGGTGAATGGAAATGCCATCCATACCTTCATGCGCGTCGACGATCCTGAATAGGCTTCAAGTGAACGGCGCAGTCCGCATTCAAAAATTAATGTGGTATTCTTTTCCTTCGGCGAAATCTCTGGCAACACGAGACTCCATTGGAGATTAATTAGAAGTTTTGTCAGGCAACCTCTTCACAAAAACCACAAGTCAGGACCAGGTCTTCAAGAAACACCTCATTACCTTAACAAGGCTCCTCAAAAGACCCTTTCACTAGTGCATGCGTGGAGGTTAGGGGGAAAAAATGAATTTTGTGTTGTGAGGAGCATGTAGAGCAACCTAGCAGCCTTGGGTAATGCAAAAAGGAAAAAGGTAAACAGAATAAGTGAAAAGGTAAACAGGTAGATAAACAAGTAAATAAATTGATACGTGAACAAATAGATAAATACGGCATCAAGTCCAAACATCTGAAACTGTGGGATGCAAAAGGAACTTGAAGACTGTTCAGAGCACCGCTTGAAAAAATCCCTGGCAGTGAGAACGTAGTATAGCTAAATATGGAATCTGGTTTTGACAACATAGCTGAACAGTAAGCAAACAATTTGGAGATAGTTACAGAGTGAGTGAGTAATGGGAAAGGCGGAGAAAGCAATACTTCGGGTGCCTTGTCTACTGACCCAATAATGGACTAGAAATGATCAAAAACAGTCAGGAGATCACTTCGGAGTGATATTTTCTAAGGAAAAAAGGACAAATGTTGAGCAACTAATTTAACGCGAGCAATAAACAAAGTAGAACAGATGTTTTTTAGAGTTTGTTGAACCATGAACAGAGCCATAGTCCTTATCTCAACGAAAATTGTCAGCCACTTGGAAATTGGCGATTTTGAGCTCATTTCGGATACGCGGCTTTTTTGGCGTAGACCACGTATTCGATATAAACTCGAAATCACTCAAAAGTTCCTAGCTACACTGGTAAAGGTGTTTGCCCATCGCGTCTTGGTACTGTTACTATTACAGTTACTTATTGTCGTTGTCTAGTTATCTATTTATTTTCTAAACTTGAATGTCGGTTTCGTTGCCATTTGCGAACATTTTAGATTAATTGTTTGCTTGAAATCCTCCCAGAAATGGAATGTATGGTTGGTCAGAGCCAACCTCCACCAATGAGCAGGGTATGATAGCTTGGTTTCTCGAAATGGCACCTAAAAATCTACACAGAGGAAAGCAAGAGATCGTTCGTGGGCTTTGGATCAATGAGAAGTGAAATTAGAACCACTCTGATGAGAAGTTTACTAATGGAGGCACATATTTATTTGGGATCCCGTTTAGTGTGCCTTCATAGGAGGCCCGCCCGCAAGACTTCTAAAACTTCTGAAGACGACTCCTCACGTGAAGAAAGGCTCCAATACTTCGTTTTGCATCAGAATCTTGAGAATGCATGGTATGGAATTGGTGTTTGTCAGCGAATTTTGAATGATGTTTTGCCTTCCCATTGAGTGCCATAAGTGACAGTGCCAAGTTCCGGCACAGTTACTGGCATCATTCAAAAAACTCAGCATAGATTCCANGCTTGAGCATTGCTCGATATATCAGTTCAAAACAAGCTGATGCTGCAGAAGTCGTTCAAGGAAAGAGCAGGTTGACAACGATTCCAAGGAGATAACCGGCTGCTCCGACCGGTTATTAAGCGAGTGGGAGAGGCGTTCTCGATAAGGCGCAAAACGAAAACAAAGCGAGTGAAAGCGAAAGACAAGCAAATGCCTCAACTCAAAGTAAAGCATAGAGTAGAGAAAAGGCATTTTCAAAGACATTCTGCTTGTCCAAGGGTTACTCTTTAGGAAGGGGGTAAGTTGGCAAAGATCGACGGTATATAGCGGCATAGTCAAACATACAAGAACAAATAGCACCTTGTGCAGCCCTTGTGAGTGTTAGGTCTACGGCTATGAGAAACGGCTCCAGACTCTTCGCTTAGGGAGTAGGAACAATTCGTTGAGCCGGAGTCAAGGTTTTACTACTGACTAGAAGGGGTAACAGACCCTCCTGTCCTACCTTCTGCGGTCCTTCTAGATTATATACAATATGATAAGGCACGTCGCATTGGTGGTTTGTAAAATACAAAGAAGACGGTAACTTTTGTCATCGTTCTTCTCTGGGAGGCGCTCTGCGTTCGACTTCCATTCAGATTCGAAGTTATGGTACGGATGCATATTCAGCCTATACAATGGCTTGTGGTGACCAGCCGATGTACAAGTCACCACTTTTACCCTCCCAGATGACTCTACTCCGGATTACTCAACCGTTAAGGGATGGAATGTTCGGTTGGGGTGAGTGAGTATGTTCCAAAATGACCATGGATGCGGGATAATGCTCCTCAGTACTTCTACCTCACGGGAATTTTATAAATATTATTATGAAGAAATATGGATATTGCATGGTGAAACGCACAGATATATTCGAGTTTGGTGGTCGTCCAAATGGCTTAAGCCATCCGGAGGGGAAGATAATACAGCGTAAAATGGCCACAGCGTCATGTGTAAAACACAACAGCATTGCCCTTCCGCAGGTGTTCATTTGACGAATACTCGCCCCTTCCTACGGCACTCGATTTGTGGATCTATGGGGCAAAATTTGCAGCCAATTCCCCTAAAATTTCCCTGTAGCCAGTCTGCAACCCTTGCAAATCACGAAAACAAGCGGCTGCTAATTTGCTATGCAACCATAATTCTAGGTAGAAAGAAGGAAGCCATGTTTGGTTTCAAAACTGTCATTTATCTTTTCTTGAGTTTCTTCTGTTCTGCATTGACAGAAATTATGCAACACTCAGTAACTCTCTTTAATAGGTCCTGGAACACCTGAACAATATCCAGGTTAATAAATAAGTATTCCGACAGTGGAAACGGAGCATTGGGGCATTTTGACCGAATCCGTGACCCATGAACAGAGTCTCAGAGATCCAGACAGAATTCCTATATGAATGGACTGTTTAACAGCTACAATTGAGCATATCGGTACTCAGTGCGTGGCGTATCCCAATGAAGCAGATTACCATCAAGCCTGACTTCATTATTTCTGCCTTAATACAAGTTCTGCTCTGGCTTTCAGGACTTTGCCGTTCTTCCTTAGATGGCTAGTCCCTATGAAGCCGGCACCCTGCGCTGGCAGAATGAGAATTCAGTCAGAGTTTCTCATTCTATGGAAAGTAATGAGTTCCGTGATACTCATAAGAGCATAGGGTTCCAAGTTCCTTCAGAGTATGAGGGCAAGGACCCTGTCGCTTGAGCCAGGATTTGAAGTCCGCGCTGACCGGATATATAAACATGGTTTTGCAGTTTTACGATTAGACTGGCTACTGATTGGACGCTGCGGGCTCCAAAGGAACATCAGAACGTCTGCCATCCCAATGCTCAGACTTCTTCACGGGAGTTCTGAACGAAAGTAGTGGTATGCCCCTCGAATAAGAAGTGTCCTTTGGACTGCAGTGCTCGCGACAGAGGGAATGGCAACGTTGGTGGCTTACGACCGAGAAATCGGTAATCAACGGTTCGGCAAATGTTAGATGACATATGCTTGCGTTTACTGTGGATATATGTCCTTGGCTACTGCCTAGAACATCATTTTCTGAGCATCTTAGGGAGTTCGTCCCGAGCTGCTTCAATTCGGACCTTTACTGTATGACTTACGCTTTCATCAGTGATTAGATCGCATCCAAAGCTGCATTTTCATTTTTCTGGCTTTGTGTTTGCTTCCTAACTCGGAGGTTCGATCCTACTCACCCAAATCGCCCAACGCTTTCTGTCCCGCCACATTCGCTTTTGGCTGGCTTGTCTATTTTACTATATGATGACGATGTCACCAACGCAGAGAACGACTACACATGAACTCCTATGAACTCCTTTTCAGTGGTTCTCACAGCTCCCAGGTAATAAGCCGTCTGCACATGAAGTTAGAAGGCGTTGGACAGAGCGTACGCCGGTCTCAGAATGTTATTATAGCAGCTGAGATTCCCAATGCATGCCAGGTGCATGACACATATGCAAACAATCTGCCAACACCAACTGCATGGCTTTCGACTGTCAATTGATGTGAGAGGCTAGAGCTGTAATGGACGACTATGCTCAATGCTTTTTTCTGCATGGAGGATAGTAGGTGAAGCTAGTGTGAACTGCAGTAAGTACGCCAAAAAAGCAGGAAGCTCGTAAAGCAAAAGGCTGAAGCCTTGGGGCGTTGCGGTCTGAGGGATGCTCCCACACATTGGGTTTACACTCAGAATGGCTGCTTTCATAGTCCACCATCCGGCAGGCGAGCGAGCGAACGAGAGAGCGTCCGGGGGCGGCGCTTGCCCCTCGTTTACAACTGAAT